>WUQG02014366.1:0-11722 GCA_011317285.2 Androctonus mauritanicus | reverse complement strand
GCAGAGGCGTAACTAGGATTTTAGCGCCCATGGCAAATATATAGCTTTGCGCCCTTGGACTGTTCTTAAGGCGAATTTACAATATCCCTTAAGCGATTCTGGCGCCCTTGGCAACTGCCCAAATGCCAACGCCTAGTTACGCCTCTGCTAGCAGGTGAAGTAGTTTCTTTCCTTTGTTTCATTGAAGTATCATAAACTGGTAACATGGATTTGAAAAATAGTTAATTGAAAAATACTTAATGAATTAGATGTTAAAAACGGGGAAAAGATCTATGAAAAAAGCCAAAACAGATATTTTGCTTGCATATTACAAATGCTTCAACATTTATCATTAAAAATAATCACATTTGATATGATTATTTAATGTTGAATATATTTTAATTCTGGGATTTTTTTTAAATGAAAATTAATTTATTTTTTCATTTTAAAATGGCAATGAATATAAATTGCAAGAATAACAAGATTTAAATAAAACATTATATAAACAAAACAAAATATAAAAATCTTGATATTATTGTATTTTTAATCTTCAAGATTTTGTTGTGGTTATAGGAAACTTTTAAAAGATTGCATGCCCACCATTTTACAGTGGATGAATCTTCAAAGTTAATTTTATTTTAAATTCAACTTTAATAGTCTGACCATCCAATTAAATTTTATAAAATTCAATCAAATGCTATAGTTCAAGAAATCTTCAATGCTTGAATATCTGCCAGTTTTTAAGGATTGAAGACAAAACGGTTAATTAATGTTACTGAGATCATCTTCAATTATATAACTTTCCTACTAAATTTCATAAAATGTGAAAAAATAATTCAAGATATGTCAAGAGGGTATCTTAGAAGTTTGGACATTTGCCATTTTCAAATTATCAAAATTAGAGGTTTAAATAATGAGGCACTGAAGTTCCTTTGATGGAGAGTATCACTATCAAATTTTAATAAGAAATAATAATTATTTCAAAAGTTATAAATGGGATATACACAGACAAACAGCATCATGATCTTATAAATCTCACTTTCCTTTGGAAATTAGGATAAAAATATTTATAATGAAAGAATAAATAAAATTTATATAAAATTAAATTTTATTCATAAAAACTTAATTTTTTTTATATACAAATTTTTGTTCTGTTTTACAAGAGTAGAGATAATTTATACAGAATTATACACAAATCGATAAATCCTTTTAATAATTTATTTTTGATAAAATTCAATTTCATTATGGAACTTGTGATATTAACTGTTGAAGCAGAGAATTTCCACTACAGATGTTTGTGGTAGCAATCAGTAAAGTGTAATCTATAAATAAATAAGAAATTATTAGATATAATTACAGATTTATAATTAAATTTTATATGATTTTACATTAACATACTTTTTTGTTTTGCAAGTAACCTTAGCGCTGCCACTTCAGCATAAGTAACTCCACCAAGAAAATATATTAATACTACTTTGTTTGTTTCATTTTCCAACTTAAGAGATCCAATACTGTCTCTACCTGTTTTAGATATAATGCTATACAATTTAAAATTTTAATTTGATTACAAGAAATAAAATTTTTATTGTACCTCTCACAGGTTGGGGTTTGTTACGAGTTACAGTTGGTTTACCAATTGCTTTTGTTATCTCTTCCATTCCTTGGAATCCTTCCCTTTTAATTATCTTTTAAAAAACAAAACCATCAACAGTAAGTAAAATTCAAAGAAATATGCAATCTGAAAAAAATTCTTTACTTCATGTGCTAAATTGCAGATGAGAGGAATATAAGCTCCACTGAAAACGTAACTCATATCTGTTGGTGTTTTAAGATCTATTTCTTTATCTGTGTTTGGTATCTATTATATGTTAAAAAAGTTTTAAGAAAACTGAAACACTATACTTCCATTACATGAAAGGAAAATAAATTCTTTTCTATAAAAATCACCAATTCTAATTTCTTGGTAACTGCTTTATAAGAATTACTGCGGGAAGTTACAGCAGCAACCACTTTGGCTGCAGCCATTCCTGCCAGAGCTGGTCCTGACATAGGTAAAGATATGAAGGATTGTTCCATAAACAGGCCAAGTTTCTTTAGATTATGGAATGTTAACAAGTGTTTGTGCCCATGACTCTGGAAAATAAACTTTTTATTAACATAATTCACAAAAACAATTGAATTCTTATTTTTTAAAGATTATTTTTATCATACTTGTAAAAACTGAGTAAGAAGTGATTTATAGTCTTTTGGTGATAAACCATTCTGTGTTATGGAAAGCAAACACAAAAGCCTTAAGGAGCTAAGCAGAGATAACTAGAATGTTTATAAAAAATCCAATCATCATCATCATAATCATTGTTGTCTTGTGATTTTTAATCTAAAGTTACCTGACGATTGATTGTTTCTTCAATATAATTCATGCTTTCACGTAATTCTACACAATCTAAAAGATCTATAGACATAATCAAATAAGTATACTATACTTTTTTTTTATTTTAAAAATTAAAAATAATACTTACTATGTTCTACACTAAGATGCTGTTTGAAATTTCCTTTATTTTTCTGCTTCATGATAAATTCACATGCACCTATATCTGTAATATTAAATATGATATTAAAATCAAATTATGTAGATCTTAAAAATTTTTAATTATTATAAAAATACTCACGAAGAGCTAAATAGTTATGTTGCTGCTGCAGCCCTTTCAACTTATTAGCTACAAAGTTTTTTATATCACCCAAGTTCATTTTATGTCTTTCCTGTTTAAATAAAAATACTCTATGCAGAAACGTTTATATAATTCTGCACAAATAGTTTTAAAATATCAATATTTATTATTATTATTTATCATTATTATAGGAAATATAATAATTTTATTAATTAAAAGTACATACATCATACTCAGCTTGCAATGTTTTAGCTTTATTTCCAAGATATGAAAATACATTTGATATGTGCTGATCTCTAATTTCTTTAAAAATCTAAATGATTAAATTTAATATATTGAATTAATAAAATATTTTTATATTATAATAATATGTTTGTAAATTAATTAAAATGAAAATAATTATAGTTTTTTTTAATTTTAATGAAAAACATTTTTACTTGCAATAAAAATAATTCATATTAACTTTCTGGTCCTCAGTTTTTATTGTGAAAAGGTGAACAAATAAAAATAAAGTATATATAATAAAGAACAAAAAAATTTTAGTTATTTATTTTACTGACATTTTGCATATACACTAATTATAATTTTAAAAACATAAAATTTTAATTTTCTTGTCCTTTTTTCTTTAATATAGAAAATCCTCAACTTACAATACAGATGCATTCAAAACTCCTAGTTGTAATTCAAATCCATCAAAATTTGAAATATGATTTCCCATAGAGGCAATAATATGAATGAAAATAGATTTCCAACTATTAAATTTCAGATATTCAACAATTTTAAAAGAGGGATATAGTAAAGCCGACGAATAAACACTTTATAATGAAGAAAGCATGCATTTCTTATGTATTAACATTTTATACAAGAATAATAATAATAAAATTTAATAATACTTTATACAGATAAAAATAAAGAGAATACTAAATAAAAACAAATAAGGAATGTATAATATAATTACATTTGAATAATAATAAAAATACTGAAAAACAATTTATTAAAATTAGATGCAATTATAGTAAAAAATTAAATAAAATCAAAATTAAAATTTTAATTGTATGATAGAATTTGGCTTGCTTAGAAGTTTGATTAATAAATATGAGAAGGCAAAAATGACTTTGTTAATAATATTACATTGGTTTCAGAAATTGTTGAGAATGATACTTTTACTATTTTTATAAACTATAGATATTAATAGAAATATTCTCATTTCCAATTTTTTCTCTGATCTGTATATTTGAAAAATTTTATGGCTGCTTTAATCATATTATCAAGTATTATAAATATTATATAAAAAAAATTAAATTACAACAATAATTACCTCGTCAAAACTATTAAGTAAAATTTTCACTTTATCTGTTTTTCCAGTCACATCTTCACCAAAAGTAATTTTTGCTAGAAAATAATATATTTTTATTTTTCATCTTAATATAAGTTTCAATATATATATATTATGTAGTAGACTCCCAATTATCCAGAATTGGATTATCCAGGTTACAGATTAGCTGAGGTTAATCTGCCATACAGAATTGATGTTAATCATCAATTGTTTTATCTTAGATATGTTAGCTGAAAGATTTTTAAATGCTCCAGATTCATTTCTTTGTTATATATAAAAATTACAATCAAATTAAAATTATAAATATTGCAATGATTTCTTGCTGCAAATAAATCAATTTTTATTTAAAATTTTTATTTAAAACTTTCATTTAATGTTTTTCAACAAATAATAGAACATTTGAATATATATATATGAATGCAATTTATTTTTTTTAATATTAAATGCATATTGTCCATAATTCCAATTTTTTGAATATTTTGTAGATTATTTGGAGAACTGATCATAAGGGAATTCATTTCCAGCTACCTTGGTTAATCAGGAGTATACTGTAGTAGTTAATTTATAAAAAAAAGTTTACAAATAAAAATGAATCAATAATTCAATTTGAAATACAAATTATAATTATTTTGTTTCAAGATGATGAATTGAATTAGTAAACTTTTAATCTATTACAGTTGATTTTTAAAATTGTATGTAAAAAATTTAATTTATAGATTGAAAAATTTTCAGAATAAAGAAGAAGTGGATAGTTAACAATTACAATTAAAAAATGTATTTGCTATATTTATATAATAGTATTAGCATTACAGTGAGTTACATTCTATTATATAGCTGAGGACCTAAAAACACTGACTGACATCAATTACCAACTCGTCCTATTCAGTTCTGACACCTCCCCTTTTGGTGAAGACAAACATATCCTTTTGTCTTATTATATTCCCTTACTGGAACCCATGTAAAAACCTGCTTCCCATGAACTGGAAGCAGGTTTTTACATGGTCTTCCTCTCTTTCAGGTGAGTGCTATCGGAGCTTTATTTGATGCATCAATGTAAGGAGTTAACATCCTTAAATGATATATATCATTTAAGGATGTTAACTCCTTACATTGATGCATCAAATAAAGCTCCGATAGCACTCACCTGAAAGAGAGGAAGACCATGTAAAAACCTGCTTCCAGTTCATGGGAAGCAGGTTTTTACATGGGTTCCAGTAAGGGAATATAATAAGACAAAAGGATATGTTTGTCTTCACCAAAAGGGGAGGTGTCAGAACTGAATAGGACGAGTTGGTAATTGATGTCAGTCAGTGTTTTTAGGTCCTCAGCTATATAATAGAATGTAACTCACTGTAATGCTAATACTATTATATAAATATAGCAAATACATTTTTTAATTGTAATTGTTAACTATCCACTTCTTCTTTATTCTGAAAATTTTTCAATCTATAAATTAAATTTTTTACATACAATTTTAAAAATCAACTGTAATAGATTAAAAGTTTACTAATTCAATTCATCATCTTGAAACAAAATAATTATAATTTGTATTTCAAATTGAATTATTGATTCATTTTTATTTGTAAACTTTTTTTTATAAATTAACTACTACAGTATACTCCTGATTAACCAAGGTAGCTGGAAATGAATTCCCTTATGATCAGTTCTCCAAATAATCTACAAAATATTCAAAAAATTGGAATTATGGACAATATGCATTTAATATTAAAAAAAATAAATTGCATTCATATATATATATTCAAATGTTCTATTATTTGTTGAAAAACATTAAATGAAAGTTTTAAATAAAAATTTTAAATAAAAATTGATTTATTTGCAGCAAGAAATCATTGCAATATTTATAATTTTAATTTGATTGTAATTTTTATATATAACAAAGAAATGAATCTGGAGCATTTAAAAATCTTTCAGCTAACATATCTAAGATAAAACAATTGATGATTAACATCAATTCTGTATGGCAGATTAACCTCAGCTAATCTGTAACCTGGATAATCCAATTCTGGATAATTGGGAGTCTACTACATAATATATATATATTGAAACTTATATTAAGATGAAAAATAAAAATATATTATTTTCTAGCAAAAATTACTTTTGGTGAAGATGTGACTGGAAAAACAGATAAAGTGAAAATTTTACTTAATAGTTTTGACGAGGTAATTATTGTTGTAATTTAATTTTTTTTATATAATATTTATAATACTTGATAATATGATTAAAGCAGCCATAAAATTTTTCAAATATACAGATCAGAGAAAAAATTGGAAATGAGAATATTTCTATTAATATCTATAGTTTATAAAAATAGTAAAAGTATCATTCTCAACAATTTCTGAAACCAATGTAATATTATTAACAAAGTCATTTTTGCCTTCTCATATTTATTAATCAAACTTCTAAGCAAGCCAAATTCTATCATACAATTAAAATTTTAATTTTGATTTTATTTAATTTTTTACTATAATTGCATCTAATTTTAATAAATTGTTTTTCAGTATTTTTATTATTATTCAAATGTAATTATATTATACATTCCTTATTTGTTTTTATTTAGTATTCTCTTTATTTTTATCTGTATAAAGTATTATTAAATTTTATTATTATTATTCTTGTATAAAATGTTAATACATAAGAAATGCATGCTTTCTTCATTATAAAGTGTTTATTCGTCGGCTTTACTATATCCCTCTTTTAAAATTGTTGAATATCTGAAATTTAATAGTTGGAAATCTATTTTCATTCATATTATTGCCTCTATGGGAAATCATATTTCAAATTTTGATGGATTTGAATTACAACTAGGAGTTTTGAATGCATCTGTATTGTAAGTTGAGGATTTTCTATATTAAAGAAAAAAGGACAAGAAAATTAAAATTTTATGTTTTTAAAATTATAATTAGTGTATATGCAAAATGTCAGTAAAATAAATAACTAAAATTTTTTTGTTCTTTATTATATATACTTTATTTTTATTTGTTCACCTTTTCACAATAAAAACTGAGGACCAGAAAGTTAATATGAATTATTTTTATTGCAAGTAAAAATGTTTTTCATTAAAATTAAAAAAAACTATAATTATTTTCATTTTAATTAATTTACAAACATATTATTATAATATAAAAATATTTTATTAATTCAATATATTAAATTTAATCATTTAGATTTTTAAAGAAATTAGAGATCAGCACATATCAAATGTATTTTCATATCTTGGAAATAAAGCTAAAACATTGCAAGCTGAGTATGATGTATGTACTTTTAATTAATAAAATTATTATATTTCCTATAATAATGATAAATAATAATAATAAATATTGATATTTTAAAACTATTTGTGCAGAATTATATAAACGTTTCTGCATAGAGTATTTTTATTTAAACAGGAAAGACATAAAATGAACTTGGGTGATATAAAAAACTTTGTAGCTAATAAGTTGAAAGGGCTGCAGCAGCAACATAACTATTTAGCTCTTCGTGAGTATTTTTATAATAATTAAAAATTTTTAAGATCTACATAATTTGATTTTAATATCATATTTAATATTACAGATATAGGTGCATGTGAATTTATCATGAAGCAGAAAAATAAAGGAAATTTCAAACAGCATCTTAGTGTAGAACATAGTAAGTATTATTTTTAATTTTTAAAATAAAAAAAAAGTATAGTATACTTATTTGATTATGTCTATAGATCTTTTAGATTGTGTAGAATTACGTGAAAGCATGAATTATATTGAAGAAACAATCAATCGTCAGGTAACTTTAGATTAAAAATCACAAGACAACAATGATTATGATGATGATGATTGGATTTTTTATAAACATTCTAGTTATCTCTGCTTAGCTCCTTAAGGCTTTTGTGTTTGCTTTCCATAACACAGAATGGTTTATCACCAAAAGACTATAAATCACTTCTTACTCAGTTTTTACAAGTATGATAAAAATAATCTTTAAAAAATAAGAATTCAATTGTTTTTGTGAATTATGTTAATAAAAAGTTTATTTTCCAGAGTCATGGGCACAAACACTTGTTAACATTCCATAATCTAAAGAAACTTGGCCTGTTTATGGAACAATCCTTCATATCTTTACCTATGTCAGGACCAGCTCTGGCAGGAATGGCTGCAGCCAAAGTGGTTGCTGCTGTAACTTCCCGCAGTAATTCTTATAAAGCAGTTACCAAGAAATTAGAATTGGTGATTTTTATAGAAAAGAATTTATTTTCCTTTCATGTAATGGAAGTATAGTGTTTCAGTTTTCTTAAAACTTTTTTAACATATAATAGATACCAAACACAGATAAAGAAATAGATCTTAAAACACCAACAGATATGAGTTACGTTTTCAGTGGAGCTTATATTCCTCTCATCTGCAATTTAGCACATGAAGTAAAGAATTTTTTTCAGATTGCATATTTCTTTGAATTTTACTTACTGTTGATGGTTTTGTTTTTTAAAAGATAATTAAAAGGGAAGGATTCCAAGGAATGGAAGAGATAACAAAAGCAATTGGTAAACCAACTGTAACTCGTAACAAACCCCAACCTGTGAGAGGTACAATAAAAATTTTATTTCTTGTAATCAAATTAAAATTTTAAATTGTATAGCATTATATCTAAAACAGGTAGAGACAGTATTGGATCTCTTAAGTTGGAAAATGAAACAAACAAAGTAGTATTAATATATTTTCTTGGTGGAGTTACTTATGCTGAAGTGGCAGCGCTAAGGTTACTTGCAAAACAAAAAAGTATGTTAATGTAAAATCATATAAAATTTAATTATAAATCTGTAATTATATCTAATAATTTCTTATTTATTTATAGATTACACTTTACTGATTGCTACCACAAACATCTGTAGTGGAAATTCTCTGCTTCAACAGTTAATATCACAAGTTCCATAATGAAATTGAATTTTATCAAAAATAAATTATTAAAAGGATTTATCGATTTGTGTATAATTCTGTATAAATTATCTCTACTCTTGTAAAACAGAACAAAAATTTGTATATAAAAAAAATTAAGTTTTTATGAATAAAATTTAATTTTATATAAATTTTATTTATTCTTTCATTATAAATATTTTTATCCTAATTTCCAAAGGAAAGTGAGATTTATAAGATCATGATGCTGTTTGTCTGTGTATATCCCATTTATAACTTTTGAAATAATTATTATTTCTTATTAAAATTTGATAGTGATACTCTCCATCAAAGGAACTTCAGTGCCTCATTATTTAAACCTCTAATTTTGATAATTTGAAAATGGCAAATGTCCAAACTTCTAAGATACCCTCTTGACATATCTTGAATTATTTTTTCACATTTTATGAAATTTAGTAGGAAAGTTATATAATTGAAGATGATCTCAGTAACATTAATTAACCGTTTTGTCTTCAATCCTTAAAAACTGGCAGATATTCAAGCATTGAAGATTTCTTGAACTATAGCATTTGATTGAATTTTATAAAATTTAATTGGATGGTCAGACTATTAAAGTTGAATTTAAAATAAAATTAACTTTGAAGATTCATCCACTGTAAAATGGTGGGCATGCAATCTTTTAAAAGTTTCCTATAACCACAACAAAATCTTGAAGATTAAAAATACAATAATATCAAGATTTTTATATTTTGTTTTGTTTATATAATGTTTTATTTAAATCTTGTTATTCTTGCAATTTATATTCATTGCCATTTTAAAATGAAAAAATAAATTAATTTTCATTTAAAAAAAATCCCAGAATTAAAATATATTCAACATTAAATAATCATATCAAATGTGATTATTTTTAATGATAAATGTTGAAGCATTTGTAATATGCAAGCAAAATATCTGTTTTGGCTTTTTTCATAGATCTTTTCCCCGTTTTTAACATCTAATTCATTAAGTATTTTTCAATTAACTATTTTTCAAATCCATGTTACCAGTTTATGATACTTCAATGAAACAAAGGAAAGAAACTACTTCACCTGCTAGCAGAGGCGTAACTAGGCGTTGGCATTTGGGCAGTTGCCAAGGGCGCCAGAATCGCTTAAGGGATATTGTAAATTCGCCTTAAGAACAGTCCAAGGGCGCAAAGCTATATATTTGCCATGGGCGCTAAAATCCTAGTTACGCCTCTGCCTGCTAGCAATTAACAGTTCCCCCAGTGTAATATACACAGAATTTCACTCAGATATTTACTATCAACACCTCAGTGGTGAACCAAAGTACTAAGATAATACTGTATTCTGTTTCGATACATATGCTCAAACTTTGAATTTGTCTTTCAAACTACCTGTCTCAACTGAGTTCTTAATTGCCATTTTAACTATTGTGCTATATTATCCTGCGATATTATCTATAAATTTGTCTAATTCATCTATCATAATTCTGTAAATTTTATTACAGTACTTAACGAAGGTCTCTCACGTACTGTTAACCCATAGAATTCTAGAATCCTCTAGAATATGCGTAAGATTTAGCGCCGCTAGGCCTAATCGTTTTTTATCCATATTTTATTTTCTAGAAATATGGAAGTGCTAAAAAAATTCTAATCTGTCAGAGAGGTGTACAGTATTAATACCGTATACTGTATTTTGCTGTTAATTTTTTTCTGCATTATTTTTTATTTTAAGTGGTAGTATTAAGGAGTTAACAAAGGTCTGTCACAGGGGCAAAGTAAATGCGGCCCGGGGCCTGGGGCTGATGTTATGCTCCGGGCGGCACTTACTTTGCGTTAGCCACTGCTCGTAACTCGGATTTCAGCTCGCAGCTCGAAGCAAGAGAAATGGTTCGTATCTCGAAACACTTGTAAGTCGAAGTACCAATGTATATACATTTGTGATTACTGTAGTAAAGTTCGTGTAAAGAGTTCGTTTCCAGTTCTTTTGTTTTCAATGTGGTTCGTTATCGAAGCACTCTTCTACGGACTCCCATTAGCAGTTTTAAGATATAAAGTTTATTTACATAAAATATAAAATGTACAAAATATAATACATGATTCGTTCGGAGAGCCTGGATGATGTCGCTGGCGTGCAGATACTAACAAACAAAATCTTGCAACAAGAGGGTGGTTACGAGAGTTCACAGAGGAGAAGTCAACACGGATCGACACGAAAAGCTCTAGAAGTCCACCACTGTCCGGTCCACTTCTGTACACCTCTGGGATCTATTTCCCCAGAAAACCACGTTGGCAACTCTGTACTGTTGAGCTTCGCAGAAAATCTGACTTAGGAACCCGTCATTTCTGACCCGTTACTTCCGCTTTCGTGAGATCTCTCCATTTTCCTCCTCGTAACTGTCTCTTCGTAACCGTCTCTCCAAACTCCTCTCGTAACTGTCGGTCTTCCTCTTTTTCTCTCCTTTTTACGTGTCCCCCGTTTATTTCTTTAATGTGTTGTTTTTCTCTTTCCCTTGAGTTTGAAAAACAAACTGTTGATTTTATTGCTTTGTTTTCTCTCTCCCTCGAGTTTAAAAAACAACATGTTGATGGAGGGAAACAAAGCGACCAGGTAGTAAACACCATTATAATCTACTTAGCTAGGGAGCTAATCCCTCCCTAAATTAGTCTGACAGCTGCACCTTTATTACTGATGCGGCTAATGTCTTACAGTTTCCCACCGGGGAGTTCAGTTATGTCCAAATCCTGACAACTGTCATAAGTAAGAAATTCACAAATTATATATATATATATATATATATATATGTTACTGTGAAAGACACGAAATTAGAGA
>WUQG02014355.1:0-11723 GCA_011317285.2 Androctonus mauritanicus | reverse complement strand
AACCAATACATACAAGTACAGTACTCTATTTTCTGAGGAAACACTCGTACTTATTCTTTTTTAACCCCGGCATTTTCACAAACTCGGCCATCCTTCGGTCCACATTAGGTCGAGTTTTCGGGACTCTACTGTATTTATCAATAATAAAGATATCTTAATATATAATAAATATTGTGCTAAAATATCTGTTATAAATAGCTAGTATAAATTTCAATAATAAAACTCGGTTACAAAAATTTGATTAAATGTTCTCTAATAAATAAAAAAAACAATAAAATTTTCCAATAACGATTATTATTTTTAATTTGACAGACATTTTTGATCATTCTGAACGATAACAAAGCCCAATTAAAGAAAGTATAAAATTATAATTATAAATTATAAAGATTATAAGTGTATAAATGCTATTCCAACAAATGATTACCACTAAAAGTAAAGCGTCGTATTGTATAGGTGACGCACAGAAAAAAAGGAGTTAGACGACGACAATCGCTTCTTTTGTTCAGAAAATTTAAAGAATCATATTTAAAACTTGTATATTATTTGGGAATAAAAAATATAAACATATTATAAATTATCAATTATAATTAAAATTTCTATTTATGATTTAAACATCATAAATAAATTTTTATATCGTTTAATTTCCTGGGAACTGATCTCTTTTTTTATGGTCGAGTAGATTGGTTGCGTGGAAACGCTTCGGTTTTCTATTCTAGAGGCCGCGTTCGATTCTCGGGTCCCATTCTTGGGAAATTTCTTTCATGGGGATTGGGGGCCCGGCCTGTCGATTTTTGTCCTTTACAATCCAGTTAAATCTTCCGTAGGGCGGGTAACTTGTAACAGGGTTCCTATAGACCCTCACTTAATAATCACCACTGTTTGAAAACTGTATCATCTGTTGACCGAAAAAAATATCCTCGTTTATGTGTACGATTCTACTTTCGTACTGTTGAGTAAAAATATTTTAGGAATTTTTTCGATCATTCAACAAATTGATTTTTAATATTTTATTGAAATAAACATTGTTTTATATCAAATATTAAAAATTTCTTTAGAAAAATTTTAAGATTTAAATTGGCTACATTAATGGCTCTTTTTATAGATGAAGGAATTTTTTATCATGGCATATAATCAATATTATACTGTAAATGAAATTTGAGAATTAAAGTACAATAGACACTCTGTTAACCGGTCCTTATGGAACCGGATCTCAAATCGGATAAACGAATGGCCGGTTAATCCGAAAACACATGCAAAATACCATTTATAGATAGCAAATTATGTATATATTTATTTATTTAGTTTACAACCTATAAATTTTATCCAAGTAAAATTTATTTAAATAAAAAATCGGTAATCTTCATTTCCACTACGATTTAAATTCGTTTTTTGGAGCAAAATCACGAAATCACGTTAATTTTTGATAAAAATTATTTAAATAGCGGCTGAATTATCCCAATATTCGATATATCTTATTGTAATTTCAAGTACTTTCCTTCCTTACAAATGGCTTATTCTTTTTTCGTTTATATTTCCGCTCATAGCTCGACGAAAATGTGACCGGTTAAAGCGAAACCGGATAAGAGGGACAGTATCTATTGTATCTATATTCTATGTATAAATATATAATGCAATATTTGCTATTGTCTGTCTGCATCGGAATCAAACGCTGTATGGCAGTTTCCCGTGATCTTGCGGATAACAGGATAACCTAGATCAAAATTTCCCCAAGGAGTGGGGCAATTTGGGGTCAATCTTTCAATATTTCTGTTCTACGTAATCTCTCGCATTATTTGGCCTATTTAGATCAAATTTTGTATGGTGACTTTCCGTGATCTTGCAATTAACATAAGGTACCCTAAATCAAAGTCGCCCCAGGATGTGGGTATTTTGAGGTCGTCCTTTCTAGTTGCTTGTTCTCTTAAGCTCCCACATCATTTGATCTATGGGGCTCAAACTTTATATCACGACTTTCCCTAATCTTGCGCTTAATATAGATTATCCTGGGACGATTTAGCTTATAAAATGATTATCTTGAACAACAATAAATATAGTACTACACATATTTATATGTATATATACACAACTATATTATATATTATGCAAAGCAAAGTATTTTATGATTTGCTTTTATACTTAATAGTGAAATCATTACTTGGAAAATATCAGTAGAGTTTGATGATAACATTATTTAGAATAATATTCAGTTACAACGTTATAGAAAAATTCTTTTATATGCCATAAGTTCAAACTCACATCCAGAAATATTTTCTAGGCTTTATAAGTGTACAAAACCATTTCTCAAATCCAGAAAGTTCAAAAAATAACATTTCATGTAAAATAAGCTATGAAACGCATCTTAATGCCACAGCAAATTATAAAACTTATTATACCAAATTATTAATTAAGCTATAATCGTTATACAACATTCAATAAATTATAATTCATCAGAATCAGAATCGCTTGTTATACTAGTTAATAAGAATTGTCCTGGTTGAGAAGTTACAAAAATAACTAAAGGCAATATAACCTTTATGAACTAATTATATATACTGTATTTTATTGATGTATTTCTTGGCTTTCACCCATCTTCACTAAATTACAATGATTTAGTAATTTACGGAAATTAAGATGGTAGTTTGGTACGGAAAATCGGAAACTGTTTTGATAAAATAAATTTGGTTCTTAAAACTTTTATTTTCTTTAATTTTGATAGTTGTTAATACAGATACACAACATAGAAAGGTCACTTTGAAGTTCTATCAATACTATATTATATGATAACTGAAGTTGATATTTAGTTGAGTTCGTAATCACAATATTGATACAACATACAAACTATAGACATGACAGCTACATATATCTATTTTATACTGATGTGTTTAAACAGTTTGTAAACCAATTCTTTAAATTTATAATGATTAAACATCAGGATCAGTATAACTTAAATAATTATTGTACAGTAAAATTACTATGTAGAGGGTGGTTAAAAACTAACTGACCCTACTCACAGCTTACTGGAACGGATTCTAATCAATATATGGCATATATGCTAATTAGACTATAGAGTCGCGATTTCCGATGAAAAATAATTCAAATTTTTATCACCAAGCAAAAATATGGCGCTTTATGGATGAAAAATATATTCAGAAATGTAGCATTACAATACTTTATTATTCAAAAAGCAATTACAAAACTTCAATATGTGCTTCATCTGCGGGATCAATGATTGCTCGAATTTCCAGATTTTTTTTTAGAATCCCTTTAGAATCTCCAGACTTGAATCCCTGTGCTTTCTAGCTGTGTGGATATTTGAAAGATGTGACTGTCCTGAAGGCAAGCATAAACTGTACTTGTAAATTGGTAAGTCGCAGACATTCCACAGGAAATGCTTTGAGCGATTAATGATTACGCAGTGTTACGTATCCAGCATGTAATCGACTAAGATGGAGCACATATCGAAATTCTGTAACTGTTTTTTGAATAATAAAGTATTGTAATGCTGCATTTCTGAATATATTTTTCATCCATAAAGCGCCATATTTTTGCCTGGTGGTAAAAATTTGAATTATTTTATTTTTCATCGGAAATCGCGACTCTATAGTCTAATTAGCATATATACCAGGTTTTAGTGTCGTATGTTGATTAAAACCCACTCCATGAGCTGTGAGTAAGGTCAATTATTTTATAACCATCCTGTGCAATATTTGCAGAAGAATTATGTACCTCGTCGTTCTTCATAATACATTAAATTTCGCATTAAGAATTTATGTACTAGTCTGCCCTCGTAGTCCTAGCTGCTGATAAATGCATCATGTTTGTTTTTATGATCCTATCCAAACTGAATTTATGATGGCTATTCATATGTTGAAAGAATAGGATCCATTAATTCTACGAGAGTTTTTAATTTTATCTGTAAAATGATCTGATGTGAACAAACCTAACTAAAAACTTCACAGTTGGTTCTCATAATAAAATAATACAATGTAATTCATTATAAGTTAAAAATATTCTACAAAATTCGTATAAAATAGACCAATCGTTAAAAATTTTGCAAAAATTTCATCTTTCCCTATTAAAAAATTTAATTTAATGGAAATCTTATTTCGAATGAAAAAATAAAAGTATAAATTTTTTTATTGATTGCAATGATTTTTATCCTTGATTATATAGATTTCAGTTTTCTATCATAGCAAATGAATTATCTAAAAATTTCATGTTAATGAAATTATTGTTAAGTACATGTTTAGAATGATGATGAATAATGTTCTCGAAAATAACATGTTTTATTCGAACCAATAAATTACTTCTTAAAAAATTTTCTAATTTTTAGATACTCAATAAAGATTCGCTATTCATGAAATTTTACTATACTATATATTCAGAAATAAAATGACAACTCTATACAACAAATTGTACGAAATTAAAATTACTTATATTAAAATTTAAATCGATGGTTCGAATTCTTTAACAATTTATTTAGAACAAAAATTATGACTAAAATAATGTCGAATGCAGTTAAAATACTTTATTAATTACAATATTTTATCTTTTCAATTGATTTTATTTTCTATTGAAAGCCATTATATCTTTTAAAATCGAATTCTAAATTATTTGACATAACTATGAATGATACTTATCATTTATATGCGTAATATTTTTAAAACCGAAAACCAAAATATAATTATGTTAGTATTAAGAGTAAAATTTATCATTTTAAATATCGAATCTTCATTTGATAATCTTGAAAAATATTTAAATATTTTTAAAATTTATACTGTATTATTAAGTATATATAAATTTATGACATACAGTATTATAATTATATATATAATTATAATACTGTATGTACTGTATGTCATAGCATTAATATCGTATGTCAGCAGTGTACATTAACTTTAATCTGTTTTGGAGCATTAAAGAGAAGTTATAAGAGCCTATCAATCGGTAATATGGACAATAACATATTAAAATTTCACTCCTGAATTTCAATTTTGTCTTAAAAATGTCACAACCTATTAAATATTTTTTCATAAAATATATTAAATTACAGTACTCTACTGTGTTGTAATTAAATCAGATCTGTAACTTTTTATTGTATATCCTGTATAGCCTACATAATTTGTGCATATGGATAATGCGTCATTTTTATATAACATTATAATTTAATAACATATTAGATAAACTGCCTGGCTTGTATAATTTATTTTGAAGATAAAAATAGCTTATTATTGTATTTGATTTGCATATTTTAATTTTTAATATTACGAAGCAAATAACATTGATTTTGATGATTTTTGAATCTTCAGTTTTTAGCCTATTTTCCAAATTCTTATAACTGTGTGTCCTCCATTAATAACTTTTGAAATAATTATAGATTTTCGTGAAATTTGGTAGTGATATTCTGCTATTAAAGGTTATCTCGACACCGCATCGTTTAATCATACAGGATTATCATCATAATTTTTATTTTATATCAATAATTTTAATTAATTATATTTTAATATTACTCAAACATCCTCGAGTATATCAGTTAGTACATAATAATAACTAAATAATTAGTACAGTACTGAAAATAAAACTATTGAACTGTTTAATATATTTTGATAAGATTCAGCATATAGATTATGCTGTTGAAGATGATTTTGCTGACACATTTTAATCTTCTAAATTTAATCATTCCAAAATAAAGAGGGCATTCGGAAAGTAGGCGATTAGTTGTTTCCGGAATTGCTTATTGTTTTTATTATACTAGACTTAATTTTATTTACTTTCTAAAGAATTATTATTTTTGAGTTGTTGTTGTTATTAATATATGAAATAGTATACTTTAATCTGTTTTGGAGCATTAAAAAAATGAAGTTATTAGAGCCTATCAATCGGTAAAATGGATATAATGTGTTAAAATTTCAGTCCGGAAATTTCGATTTTGTCTTAAAAATATCTCAGTTTTCCTTTTAATAAAATATAATTTTTATCAATCTTTATTTGATTTTCATAACATTTCATTAAAAGAAAATCCACATTCTAACAATTAAGAATTTTCACTTAAAACAAACTACTATCTTTAATTCTGTTTTTATTCTACTTCTCCATAAAGCATTTACGGAATTATTTTGATAGTTTATCATATTAAAAAAATAATTGTTTTTGCCTAATTATAATTAAAATATGTTAATTTGTCTACTAACGATATTCTTTTAAGATTTTCTACTAAATATTATTATTATTATTCATACTACTACTGTAGGTTATTACTAAAAATTGATTCATTTTTAATAGTATAGTACTATAATTGACTTTATATAATTAATACATTTGAATAAAATGAAAATTCGAAAACATGTGCGTAGATATTTTTGTTTATTTAGCATTTTAAAATACGCTTTTGCTTTATTGCTAGAAATAAATATTCTGCAATTGCGAACTTTGAAAAATATCATTAAAAACTATAGATAAAGTGCCATACCTTAATATTTTCGACCAGTTGTGGATCTTCCTTAATTGTATTTCTTATAGCCACAATAATTCCTTTGTAACCATTTTCTTCCAAATTGATCAAGGACGCGTTTAGTAAAGGTAAACAGACCAGTAAAACAGAAACGTACGGAAAATTCTTCATAAGAATCGAAATATATATATATTAAAAACACGAAATTTCAAACAGAAAAAAAAAAATTTGAATTAAAAACTAAATCTTACTTACCATTTCGTCATTTAATGTATAATACTAATTTTAACAAAAATTTATCCTTTCTTTAACCGGAAATAGGAGTGTTATTCATTTCCTTCTTCCTGCAAACCAAGGAGAGTTATGATATCCGGCAAAAAATTCTCTTCTTAGTTGCGTAATCATCTATGTTTATATTATAAGATAAACTGCATTTTCAGCGTATTAAAAGGCAACTGGTTATGCTGAATGAATTATGAAAATATATGTACTCTAAAGGATACGCAGTAGTTTACTGGAAAGTGATTTACTGCCTATCTCTGGAACAGCAGTCCCTATTCTAGCATCATATTGGTCCGAAACCTTGATCCGAAACTTTTAAAACACTAGAGAGATAGGTCAGTACTGTTTGTAACCCGAATAATAAGGCCAAGGAGATTGACGTACCTATATTACAATAAATAAATGTTGATAGAGATACTTACCGATATTTTTGACTTTCTAAAAATACACTAGTACACCGATTCAAGGACTGGGGTGTGACTAGTTATACTCGCACGTGGGTTCCGTTTAAAGGTTTAGTAGAACTCTAGTGATAAAATATAGTTAAATTCATGAAAATTCCATAATTTGTAAGCAAAATTTTCATTATCGTTTCACTAATGTAAATACGAAATTTCCGTTCTGCAATTGAGTTTATTAGCTTTGTGGATTTTTCCCAATGTCAAATGATGCGTGGGTGTGTGCTGAATTCGTAATTTTAATGAGTAATCGAGACTGGAGAGATTATAAATTTATCTGTCTATATATATTACAACCTATGTAATATGAAAAGTTTCCAAAAATAATTTTACCTTCTGTCGAATGAACAACCTGTTTTTCTTCCCTTTCCAGAAAATTTAATGCAGCGGAACTGTTGACTACCATATATAGTTGTGTAACTCCCCTGTCACCTGCCCTATTTTTACCTAGACGTGTGCGATCTAAACCTCGTATACTTCATTGTCGCTTCTGTTATGTTGTTATATAAAAGTCGTTTACATTAACACCATCAGCACCACGTGTTGTGAAAACACTAGGTCTTTCAACGGTCAAGTTGGTAATTGGATCTTCTTATTACTTCGCGAATTATCTCTAGGCAAAAACATGTCTGAGACCTTGATATGATTTATTTATGAGCCGATGGAGTTAAAGTTACAGCATTTAAATGATTCAGTTGGTAAATTAAATTTGGAATACGACACAACTATTAGGAAGTCGTGTGTAGGTTTATTAGTGAAATTTTATTTATTTATTATCCGAAAAAAGAATAATATTCCTAACAAGAAAGATAATCCACTTAACGTTATATGTATGGAGAATGTTTAACAAATGCTGATAGTTTCGCAATTTTTGTTTATTATACTTTTCCTAGAGTACTTTTGTTAAATATTAAGTGGTTTTTTTACAATTTAGAATTTTATGAAGCATTATTTTATAATAGAAATAATTTCTTAAGAGAAAATTGTAACTAATGATGTAAATATTGTATAAAAAAATTTCCAATTGTATTACTTGAATAGTATAAACAGATTGTGAGAAATATTGTAATATAAAATATTTCAAGATTTTTCGCCTACTTAATAATTTAATAATATGCAAAATTCAAGTGGGTTGTTAAGGAATATCTAAGTAGTTTTTAAGTAGTTTACCTGTTAGAGAGCTACAGTATGTAGTTAAGTATTGAGTTTTGTGTATAAAAAAAATTATTTGAAGGTCGTGGGATATTTAATTAAATTAAATTCAAATTAAACGTAATTCAAATTTAATCCAAGTTTAATTCAAATTAAACTTTAATTACAGTTATAACATAACACTTTCATTTAAATAGTAAATTTATTATTTCATTTTGATCCAAATATATAGTGCCATGTTGTAATATACTTGAAACAGTTGATTTCCTCAAATTTCATTTTAATGGATAAGATAGATATCTTTAATTCTGTTTGTTAAATATAATATAAAATTTTGTTTATTGATATCTATTGAGAAACAATTTATCAAAAAAATAATGATTAATATAGACCTATTTATTTAGTTATGAATTTGGATTTCAAATGTAAATTAAAATTGGATGAATAACATTTTGTGGATAAATAGTTTTCGAATTATTAGTTTTCTATTAAAGGAAAAGAAACATCTTAAATGAATCAGAGTTGTATAATTTAATATCCTAGAACTTTCGAGTGTTTGTCCCGTTCTACATACAATAAACCAATCTAAGGATAGGACGTTCTAGTAGACTATATTAAATTATACAATCTTGGTTCAGTTAAGCTGTTTATTTTCATTTTATTTTAAGTAGAATCTGTATTTTGTATTTTATCTTATTAAATATATAAATTTAAAAGTAATTGAAAAATTTTGCGATATTTTTGTTATATTCTTCTCGTAAATTAAATTAAACAAAACTTATTTGTCTGGCGGAAAACGGAATATTTGCCTACGCAAAAAATTTGATCATAAAATGATTTCTAACACTGTCAACTTTTACTCATCGGATGTTTTGCAGTATATCTTTGCTTTTTCAAATAAGCCGATTGTGTGATTAAGGAGGGTTGTCATTCGCTGGAATTCAACTTAACAGTGATGAGTCAGATATCGTATTACTTTTCTTCGTTGTGTAATCTCAGTATTTTGTCGTGCAACTGACTTTGCGATATCACTAATCTTACAGTATGTCAAGACCATTTTCGTTGAATCTGAATCATCTAACTTAATTTTGTTCCTTAATGCTCTGAAATAGCTGAACGAGAGAATTATATTATGCATATACTTTAATAAATAAACTACCTGTATGTATTATATATTACGTTTGAGAATTAAGTCAGTCTACTAAGAGAAAAAGAAATGATTTAGATTTTTAGAGGTGTAATGAACTTAATTTTCCTTAGGTTAAAAATATTCTAAAAGAAATTACAAATTCCTATAAACTTTCTTGTCTTCAGTCGATAAAGTTATTCGTATGGATTCTATACTAGAGATGAAATTTCAAATAGTCTATTGTATTTCTGATCAATATCAATACTTTATCAACGATTAATCTAATGATTCTATCCTTTTAAAAACAAATTTTTCTTTTAAATGTAATTTAAGTATTTAAAGCATCCAGTTGTTTGATGAAAACTAAAGTTTTTTAAGAAAAATGATGTTCATTAAGAATAAAGAAGCTCGGCATCAAATCGTCGTTAATTAATTAAAATTACAAATTTGTTAGAACTGATATGAATTACAGCACTACAATTTTCAATCGTTTAATTTCATGCTTTTCCAAAACTTTTATGCACAGCAAGATATTATAGTCACTGAAAAGGCATTAATAACATCGGAATTTCTTTCTTATAGTATGCTCAATGTTACATATTAACGATTATGTTGACGGTTTCGTGTGTAAAGTAAAACAGCGATTTTTAACCTTCATCTGAAGATTTTATAGTAAAATGATTTGAAATATATTTTAATGTGTTTATATTATTTTTATTAATACAAAGAAATCGTCTACAAAATACTGTAAATAAAAGATTCTAATACTTTTTTCATTGATAGGTCTCTCCAATCAAATTTTATTTCATATAATTCATTTTTGAATTAAAACATTTATTCGTGACATTTGCATATCAAAAATTACAAAATTTATATGAATTTCATCACAAAGTTCATTCGTTGTAAAAATTATTATATATATAATCGATTTAATATTTTTAATTGAATAAAAAATTAAATATTGTCCAAACTTAAAAATATATAAATATCTTTTCACGAAAATCATTCATATATGCAAGTAAAATTATTTTTAAATCGTGTAAATATTCTTGCAATAAAAGTTAAAGCAATTTTCATTACGAAGTTTTGCAATTTTGGTGTCGATGAAGTTTGAAGCTTCGATGTTAGATATGTTATAGACGGATTCCTGCTTAATTATATGATAAAATTATTGTTCTACGATTTTGAAAATTATATTTTAATCTAAAAATATTAATAATTAAACTTTATTGTATTTTTTAAATTAAACTTTGGAAAAATTTGAGATTTAAAAACAGCCGGCTGTTAAATACATTATAGTATTTACAATAGCCTTAAATTGATCTCGGTTATCATGCGTTAAATTTGAATGAAATTGCAAAACAAAAACATATAGGCCTATAGACCCTATCTATAATATTATGTTTAATAATATTTGAACAGTTATTTTTGGCCAATAATAATTTATATAACGCTCTATTACTTAACAGCTTAAAATCGGAACGAAGAAAGAAAATCCAATCTGTAGGATAGTAAAATACGAAAATTAAATATATTTTTAGTATGCACATGCAGTATTATTATTGAAGGGTCTTGATAAAAAAGCATTTCATATTATTTTTTAAACAATTTCTTAGTGATTTTTTCCTCGGTATTTCAATTGTTCTCTCGTTTTTTAGATTTCTCTTTCATGAATGCCATGTTCTTTGGAAGCTTGTTTAGATTAAGTTAATAGCCTTTTAGGCTTTCTCCACGTGAATAGGAATTCACTTTTTGAATAGAAAATTATATATCACGGGGCATCAGGATTTTAGAGATGCTAAGGTGGGGCATGACCAAAAAAAGGTTGGGAACTACTTGTTTATTATCCGCTTCTGATACAGAAACGAGTACTAAGAACGTATTAAGTTTTTTTCTGATATTTGAATTGTTTTTGTCACATTTTTAAATAAATTTTTATTATTTTATTGTAGGTAAAAATTTGTTTATTGACATTTCTTGAAAAACAATTTATAGAATAATGATGACTAATGTAGTTTTGATTATGAATCCGAATTTCAAATGCAGATTGGAATTGAATGACAACATTTTGCGGATAAAAGTTTTTGGTGACAAATTCAGCATTCTATATTTCGTTCTAAGGTGGGTGTCCCTGATATGGCCATGCTAAGGTTTGAATATATTTCTAGCCGCCGTTTTGAAAAAAATCAAAATAATTTTTTAGCTTATATCATTCTCAGGCTTATGGACTTTCATAAAATAAATTTTACAT
>WUQG02014344.1:0-11725 GCA_011317285.2 Androctonus mauritanicus | reverse complement strand
CATGATAAATATTTTCGAGGGGTGGGACCCGAGACTCGAACCCGGGTCCTCCAGAGTGGAAAGCCGAAGCGTTTCCAGGTGGCCAATCCGGCCGAGGGATGGGCCGGTTTCGCCCCCTGACTTAGTGTTCTACTAGAATGGAAAATGGCGTCATTTGTTGACCAAAAAAACCGACCTAGTCAATTAATAGGCTCCAATAAAAATCGGATGATTAATTTAATTTCAGCGTATAGTTACTCACTCCGGGACCGTGTGGTGGGAATATATATTTTTTATTTCGAAAACATAATCAACGCATTAAACCAAATCGAGTCCTTTTTGGTCTAGTTAATTAATTAAAACCCGATTTGCCTAGTTGAAACAAAGTGATTTTGTCAACATTAGTATTAACTAGTCAATGCTTTGTTAGAAACTTCTGGTTTGCGCTAAAACTTCTCTAGTTAAATTTCGATATGACTAGTGAAAAACTAGTATTACTTAAAATTTCTTTTACCAGGATCTTCTCAATCGTGGCATGGTGCGTTAGGGCCAAAAAATAAAAACAGTAACTGAAATCTAATTTTTTATTGTAGATTTCAGTAGTAACTGAAATCTACAATATATATATGTATTTGTGAACATGGTAACTAAAATTTACAGAAGAAATATATTTACGATGTACATTATTTGTTTCCGCATGGAGAACTGTTATGATATTTAGAGTCGTCCTTCTTGTGGCCCAAGCGTCTTTTCCAAACGCTACCTTTCTGGCAGACACAACGGGTGCCACGGGTGCCATGGCCGCTTTCCTAGCCGCCGTCCTGGAAGAAATGTCTGTAACTGATATCTCTTGGGGCAGGGGGAACTTCTCCCGATCCACGTCGGCAGAAATTCCCCGTGCCACTCTCCATAACTCTGCTGTTGCCGAACATTTACAGGAAAGTTACGGAGAGCGGCCGAATGTTTCCGGGGAGAAAACTGGTCAAATATGGTGGGTAGGCAAATATTTGAAAGGAGTGGGGATTAAACTGCAGGAAAATGTTTGTTAATAAGAAATTTTCTTAGTAAAATTTTACAGTTTAATTACCTTTAAAATTTTACTGTAATTCCAAGCGTAATTTTTAATCCCAGCATTTGGAATTCACCACGTTTGATTGTATTTAACGGCATGGATTAAATTTAAATCTGTATGGTAGCTGCTGCCGTAGGGATTTAAAACCCGATTTTGAAACTTGGCCGACGGCGCGCGGTAAAGTCGAAACAGGAAAATTATAAGAAAAAATTCAGTAATGATTGAAAAATATTTTAAAATCGAAAGGTGGTGGTATTAAATTTTATGAAATGCCCATCGGGTACGGTGGGTATAGGTGGAAAAATTTTTTAACATAGCGGTTGGCCAGATGGACCCGCTGTTAAAATGCCGGAGAGATCAAACCACGGAATTGCTGGAAGAGAACGGTCCGATAGTAAACCCAGGATGGAGGTAATTCTCTATGGTAGCGTCGCTAAAATTTCCATTATTGAGGCCTGGTGGTTAATTAAAAATTTTTCTGATCCACCTAGGTCGAAAGAAACGCTTACCAGTCACGGGTTAGGTTTACATCGAATAAATTTCGTTGGATGTAGGCTAGGTCCCGTTAAAGTGACTATTAATTCTAACCGCTAGTTACGTGTTTGGCCGAGGTAAAGGCTAATTGTTAGATTCCAGTCGGTAACTATCAATTAGCCTCTACCTAATTCGGTAAAAAAAGATAACCGGTGGTTAAAGCTGAGGGGAATTTTAAACTGGATGTGGCTTAAACTAGATGTTAGTTGCCACCGTCATACGTGGGTAGAAATATATGGTAGCACACCCAAGCCCGTAACAAATAGTTTCTGGTATTTTCATCCGAGGCATTCGGCCGATTTTAAATATTACGAATTTTTAAAGTTTTTTATATTTGGAAAATCTTTGGACCAAATATATTCGACCAAAGACAGAACAATGTATAGAGATTTTCCAGGCTTCCAATGGCCGCCGTCTCGACTGGAAGCGCCCATTTCCACATTACTACGGTCAAAATAACGGAAGGAGTCTGGACCACCATTTTATTCGAACGACAGATAATCGAAGGATTCCCACCTAAAAGAATTCGTATTCTTTAAAATATTAATTCCACCAACGCTCGGGTTTTTTCACTCTGGTGGGAATCTCGACTACCACCCCCCGAAAATATTTACGCGGGTTCGTTCCTCCGGCCGATTCTGGGCCGGTGGAAGGGCTGGTTCGGCCCCCTGGGTTAGTATCCTAATTGAACGGAAACTGGCGTCATCTGTCGACGAAAAAACAAATTGAGCCTGCAGCCAGTATAAGGCCGTTAAATCGCTATGGGCCGAGAAAAGTGTTCCTCCCATTACCTCTACCGGCGCATTAACATTTACGGACGGGTCGATCCGATTTTAGTTTAGTCCATCCCATGGATGCCAAACATGTAATAATTAATTAATAAGTCGGGAAAGAATGTATAGCTTTAGCGTTAAAATTACCGATAAAAGAGGCCATAACCGCTACCACGCAGCCGTGACATATTATAGAAACTTAAGTAGAATCGAGTGAAATTCGTATATTATTATATAACCATTTACCTACAGTTGTCATATACGGATATTTTATGTAGGTAATGGGTACACGGTATATAGGTTGGCAGCGTCGGACGAGGTTAGTACGGGCCCCATCTGGCCTACCCCTTCCAAATATGGCTTATACGCGTAAATCGAATAAGTAACGTTACACGCCTAGTATAAATACTCGTCTTTTAACTATCCCGGGACGGTTACCCGGGCATAAATTAGCGGAGAATACAAACCCTGACCCCAAATACGGCCATAGGGCTCGAAAGCTAAAAACTAATGGAATATATAGAGGCGGGGGTGACGGTGGTCCTGTGTCCATTATATGGTACCGTTACCGGATATGTTTTTGCTTAATCTAATTTTTAATTAGGTAAACTTCGGCCCCAACCGGAATCCTTCCAGTTACGGGCCCTTCGGGGTGCCACGGGTCCAACTGGCACTTATCCGGCTTTTTTATCTAATCATCGGTATCCGGATAACTTACGTCTAAGCGTAACTATATGGCGGAAGATTATAAATGCGATATAAGAAAAACGATTTCTTAATTAGAATCGAAAGTTATACTATAAAGACTGTAGGAGGGAAAGTGTGAGAGCCGACGTTTATAGCGGGATTTTTGTTAAAACTAATTGGCTTTCCCGTAAATGTTGGGCTAACGGCAGCCGAGTCACTCCCGGGGGCCGATGACTTGGGTCTAGGATAAAGGGAACTGGCCGGATTTTGTTTGTTGGGGCGTTTTTTCTGCAGCGTAGAAAAAGTCGAAGCGGATACATCTGGAATATAGGCGAGTTTTCGGTATGTTAAAACAGTCGAAGAAAAAAGCGGAATAAAAATAAACCGCATACGTTTAATAAGCGGGAAAGGACGCTTGGTCTGAGGAAAATGTTTAATTTTCGGCCTAGCTGGGAAAGGAATATTTTTGCCTTTTCTTTTTATATTAGAAAAACTTTCTTATTTTTAATTATTTAAATAGGAATGGGAATTTTTATCGATAATAAGTCGGCGGCCTATTACAACCTGGATAAAATCACTTAATATCGAGTCCCAGCCCATTCTGGTCGACGGGCGAACCACCATATCCAAAGACGCTGACCAAAATATTTTCTTGGCTTAATTAATGAAATATTCGACCATTCTTTATGTAATAATCAGCGTATTTTTATCTTTATTAATTAATTTTTAAATTGTTTAATAAAAGGCCACTATCCAAACCGGGTATATAAGTCCTTTTTAATCTTAAACCGTAATATATCTATGAAATTTACGCTAATCCCTTCTCTTCCTAATCTTAAAGTTATATAATTCTTTAATATAAAAGCGGAAGTGCCGCTATGGGTCCGTTTTTCCAGCCAGCCTACCAGAAATCGGACCGGGCCAACTTATTATTCCGCTAGCAAAAAATATATCTAGTCCGTCGGCTGGACTAGTCCGGCTAATATACCGTGGTCAAATAATCCAGCCGGGAAGGGAGGACCACCATCCTCCATTCCTCCATCCGTGCTGAAAATCACGCCTCTCCCATTAAAGGAATGGCTGGTTTGGAACAAATTCTCCCCACCCAGCCATTTAGGTATCGGCTAAAACCATTCGACCCGATGGCTGCACCCATCGCATTCAGGCCGCTAAACCTAATCTAGCCCTTTAAGTTAGATGGGAACGATCACCCAAACCGAAATTTTGGCCAACTACACAAACAACTGCCCATCCAGTAAATGAGAGTGCGGAAACCCAGATTCCATAGGCAGTCCGGCCTGGGGATGATGGCTGTTACTTCGAGAAAATGCCCGTACCTTAAAAATATCTTTACCGTCATTCCGGTATTTATTTGTCCAGGTAATTTACGGGTAAATTGGCCCGGGTCAACGTAACTAAAAACAATTTACCCGTAGTAAATAAGATTCTTATTAATCGGCTATTATTTTTCTGCGCCGTCTAGTATCGACCATGGGTAGGGCTAATGGAGAATTTTTTAGTTGAACACCGTTTCCCATCCCAGCCTTACGTCCATCTTAGACCAGCCACAAATATCCGAGGAGAGAAGGCCGAAGAAAATCGTCTGTGGAACGATTACGATATCTGTGATGTAGGCTGGGATTTCGCCTTCTTTATTCGTTCCGCCCTTAACCTTAGCGCCTTCTTCTTTATCCATTAACTCGATTTAAGCCTTCCCCAAAATCCCTCCCCCCATACTTCCCGCCAGTGCCGAGAGAGGTAAGATACCGGCCACCCGCGGATCATTATCCTCTCCCTAGGTTCAAAACACTCCAAGGTTAAAAGGCGTCCCACCCGCCGTCCGCCTAACCACCGGGACAACTTTCCGCCCCCGAATGGAATTTTTCTCCGTTCTAAACTTATTACCCGATTACGAATTCTCGGAATACCCCAGCCAGTTTGGAAGATAAATTATTCTTCCAATACTTTCTGTCTGCTAAAGCTTTCGGTGGGGTCATCGACTACTCTTCTTTTAAAAAATAAGTAAAATCAGGTTTAACCGCTTCTCGGCCATGGCTTTAGCCACCCCTAATATGGCTTAATACGTTTTTCGGTTTAACCCGGGTGGTACTTAACTGCCTAAAACTCATTTCTGGTCTGTCTACCTCGGTTCCTCCAGCCGATAATCCGTGGTCTATGGTATTTAAAGACGCCTTAAAACGTTTTCTCCTTCTCCACTTATTTATCTCCCCGCCGTCGGTCTTCTGTCGTAAGTTTAGCGGCACCACCTAGCTGCTAAACTTTAGCGCTTAGATCAGCGGTATACCGTGGCCACCCGATAATAATTTGTCCAACCGTAGACCGTAGTATTAACCGACTAATCGACTAATCGATTCGGCCTAAAAACTAATCGAATTTAAAATGGCGCCGAAATATAAGCTATCGTCAAAGTTTAGAAAGCGCCGGATGCATGGGGAAGAATAATGGAGCGCCTAACTGCGGCGGGCTGGAAAATATTCTCGGTTAGATATTCGAGGAGGAATGACCCGCCGGTGACGTCACCGAATAATTTAAAAGAGAAATTATATAGGTAACTGGTTTGGGCATCGGGCGCCAGGTCGAGTTCACCAGCGCCGAAGAAACCTCGATAACCCAAAGTAAGTCCTGGTGGAAAATATTACGGCCTGACTAATTTGGATTGGTACTTTCAGCTATGAAGCGCTACCCGCTCCTCCTTCTCCTGACTATCCCTGGAATCATTTGCCAAACTAATTTCACCGGGTGAGTCCGTCTAAAATATTTAAAATTTCCATTTGTTTTGATAAATTTTTAAATCCGTTTCGATCCTCAGCCAACCCATAAACGGCTACAGTAATTTTTCCATAAAACCGGCCGATTTGGCCGGTACTCTTAGGCCCGGTTGGCCCTGGGTCCGTCTCTTGTTGGCACGGTTGACGGGTTTTCGATAATATTTACCGAGCGCCGCCTCTTGGCCAGAAATTGCAGCCGCCGAAGAGTGGTGGCTCCATTTCTTCCCCAATTTTCTAACCAACTATCTGGGAAATTTCAGGCATAAAGTAATAGGAGCTTTCCCCAGTAGCGATAAAGAAATCCGAGTCTTGAAGGAATTACAAAACAATACGGACGTAAGTAACTGTAGCTACTTTCCCACCGTATTTTAAAACTGATAGAATATACTTTGATGACCTAACTCAGGTCGACCTATGGAACGAGCCCGTGGCCCCCTACGAAAAAGTAAACCTCCGTTTGACGCCGGAAGTTGCTTCGGAAGTGGAGGAAAAGTTGAAAGACAACGGAATCGACTTCTACGTGGTGACGGATAATTTACAAAAGTAGGAATTATCTGGCCGATTTATTTATCCGGTTAACAATTAGGCTTTTAACCCGTGTTTTCCTAATCAGATGGATAGATAGAGAAGTGCAGCAAAATTCTCCGGATACGACTTTCATGGATGGCAGATCTCCCGAAACGTTCAGATTGGACATGTACCACAGATTAGACGAGGTAACTTTTCGCTTCCAGACCCAGGTGGATGTATTTAAGGCCAACAAAAATAACCGAGTTTATCCGTGTCTAGATATACGCCTATTTGGACGAACTGGGAAGACAGAAAAGCGACGTAGTGACGGTGAAAACCATCGGAACCAGCGGGCAAGGAAATCCCATCAAAGGAGTCAAAGTAAATTTTTACTGACAGATTCTAAAAATAAGGTAGGGAAAAATGACCCGAAAAATTTACCTAGATCGGTAATCCCGGCCATAACAAACCGGTAATCTGGATCGACGCCGGAATCCACAGTCGCGAATGGGTAGCTCCGGCCACCGCGCTCTTCGTCTTGGATTATCTTTGGAAAAGAAGCGACGACGCCAGGACTAAGAAGATGTTGGACACTTTCGATTGGCACATCTTCCCAGTTATGAATCCCGACGGCTACAAATACACTTGGGACGGAGTAAGTCGCCTCTCCTCTCGGTAATTCAGTCTTACGTTATTCTCTAATTTTAACTCTTTCTTAGAATCGAATGTGGAGGAAAAACCGCGTCGTTTCCGGTTCCAGATTCTTCCAAACTTGCTACGGGGTGGATCCTAATCGGAACTTCGATGCGGAATTCGGAGGTGAGTAAATTATTTCTTGACTATATCGTTATTATCTCTCGGCTAATCTCTGTTACTCGTTAGGATCGGGAACCAGTAATAACCCGTGCAGCGATATTTATCCAGGAAGTAGCGCCTTTTCCGAATTAGAGTCTAAAGCTCTGAGAGACGCCATATTGCCCATGAAAGACCGGGTAAAAGCTTACTTTACCATTCACTCCTACTCCCAATTGTGGATGATTCCCTACGGATATAAACGCCTTCCTTCCAAAGATTTTACTGCTCAGGTAGGTGTTAAAGCCGTCCGAAAACTGTGGCGTCCACCCGTCCTCTTACCTGGTTTTATTTGCAGATGGCGGCTCTGCAGAAAGCGGCTAACGCCATCGCCGGAAAACACGGCGAATGGTACCGATACGGTACCATCGCCAACACCATATGTAAGTGGACTTATCGTTACTATTTCCGTATATAAAGTACGGACACCATATTCCTAATTTTTATGACGGTTTCAGATCCAGCCAGCGGAAGTTCCACCGACTGGGTTTACGAGAGCGCCGGAGTCAAGTACTCGTTCGCCTTAGAACTGAGAGACAAAGGTCAATACGGATTCATGCTGCCCAGGCAATACATCAAGCCCACTGCCGAAGAAACTATAGAAGGAATATTTGCCGTGGCCGATCACATCATCGCCGAGTTTTAGCTGCTGGTCATCCACTTACTTCCCTGTATCGGCTTTAACTGCCACCACTAGCCGTAGCATGTCGCTTCGTACCCTTTTTTAATAAAATCTTGGAATGGACTATCTCTATCGTCTACTTAACGGAGTCGGCCGGATGGCGCCAGATTAACTACTGGCTTACCATCCGACGGGTTCGATTCCCCATCTCCCGATTTTCGGCGGAGTTCGGCCCATCCCACCTTGCGGACGACAGTCGGTGATGGCCGCACTGGCAACCCGTGCCAAATATATCGCCGATCGGCTGGCCTAATCCAATCTAAATAATGGGTCGGCCGGATTGGCGGCTTTGGGACGCTTCCACTCTGTAAGACCGGGGCTCGAGTCTCAGATCCCTCTCCTCGAAAATATTTATCGTATGGTCCGGGACCCCTCGTCCATCCCCACGGACTGACTCCTCCGCCGGGGTGGGCAGCTTGTTCAGGGGCTTCTTTCGCTCGGCCACTTACTTTTCTTTCAGAATGGAAAGTGGAGTCATCTATTGACAAAAAAATCTACCTAATGAGCGGTCGGATGGCCGAATGGTCACGCGTTGGCGTACTAGGCGGGAGGACCCGGGTTGGCGTCCCGAGTCCGACATGTCCTGAAAAAGGTTTTTCGGGGTTCTGGGCCCAGCCCGGCGTCTTCGTCCTTCACCATTCGTCTCACCCACCAGTGTGGGTGCAGCGGGTGGTTGGAACGGGCCCCCTTAGTAATCTCTCTGGTTGGTAAGGGGAGTAAAAATGCGAAAGAAAATTTACGTAATGAAGATTTTAAGAAGTCGAGTATTCTGCCGACATATAAGTAGCGCTTTCGAAAGTCGACTGGAAAGATATCTAGTCGAGTACGAGTTTAGTTAGAAGCGTCCGACGAAACGGATCAAATTTCGGCAAAGATATATTAACCATTAAAGTTGGATGTCATTTTCCGAAGGAACGACTTAACGATGAATATCTTGAATCGATAATTAAACGAATCTACTGGCTAACGGTTCTAAAAATCTCTCGGTCCAACTCGCACCTAAAACCAATTCTATTAATTTAAAGGAAAGAAGCTTGTCGGCGGTGGCGCAGCCAGAAATTTAGCTACTAAAAGAGAATTAAAAATATGTCATGTTGTCGGAAAAAACTGCCAGCTAAAAATACACAAAATTACGTATCACGTATATCGAATACGATGGGTTTATATCGGCCGAATCTATTATACAACTGAGTGAAATTACCGAACGATTCACGACAACAATACCAATGTGAGGGGGGATGCGATGGCCCACTCCTAGTGGAGCCACCGCTTCTCACGTTTGATAATTATTTTCTCCATAAAATCATTTATAAGTCATAAGATGGCGAGTCTCTTAAGAGACGGACCATTAAGTTTCCTAAATATTTAATGAATTAGAAAAGTGGAAAATAATTCGATTAAATTAAGAATCAGGTAAGGCCGATGGTAAGTGCTTCATTTTGTATCCGATGTTTCGGGCCAGAACCGAATCTTCTTTCTAAAGGACTAAAGGCTTCCGACGGTTTTACAATTGTCCTTCTGTTACCGGATCACGGGTGTTGTTGGGTCGGCGGTCCGGTCGTGTTATATCAATCTCCGTTCCTCTTCGGTAGTTTTCTCGTGTCATTGGCTGTCTTCGGCAGACTCAACGGTTCAAAGTGAACAGACGAGTTGCAGCGGAAGCGGTCGATGTATCTGCCGAACGGCGAGTGGTTGAAAGAAAATGGAACCCGTTGTAAACACTGTACTGGCCATAGCAGTTGAATTTTTTTAGCTCGGTGGCACGTCAGTCATATTTTTATAATTCGATTGATATTTATTTTTTATATTATCATCCGCTTCTTTGGATTAGCAACATCCATGGGCGCGGTCATCTCCAAACAACTCAACCCGCTGAATAGCAGCGTAAATGAAATCCGCTAGCCAACGTGACGTCATTCACTCAACAGGTTGGGTAGTGGCGATAGCTGGAAGATGCGGAAAATCTGTCAACTGTTCCAAAACATTTGAGTGTGCCGAACGCAGCCATTGTCGATTACCGAGAAAGTTCGTAAGTTCCCGCATGCCGACTTTAATCCAGCCTTCTCGTTCTTAGTAAATTCGAAAAAATTGTTTTTCCAATTTTTTGAAATTTCTTTATTTTCTTATACTAGACTGTCATTAGTTTAGATGTTGTCGGTCTGGCCTTAAGGCTTTCTTATAGGTGGTTTTATCGATGGCTGGGAATTTAATCCGAGTTTCCGGTCGATTTATTTACCTTTGGGTGTCGGCCTCACCGTAATTCTCGGCTATATTTTCCTTTTTAGAGTGTTCCGCCACCGTATTCGATAGTATTTAGCCTGGCCTATGGTTTTATTAGCCAAAAATATTTCAATTATTTTCCTGGTGGATTATTTATGCTTTTCTACATTAAGGTAAAATAGACGATAGCCGACACGGCATCGGTAGTCGACAGTGGGAAGAAGATTCCTTTAAGTAAGAAAAGGTCGTTTGGAGAAACCGTTCTAGTTAGTGGCCGATATCGTTCGATAAACGTCTTGAACCGTCCTCCAAATGATTTTATATTTATATTTAATTAAAGGACTGGCGGGCGTACTTCGTTTTACCGCCCTTCTCCATTATATATCACGTTACCTAGACCGACCGGACCGGGAGTCGTCCCGAAAAACTGAAGCTACGAAACTTGGAATCGAATCCGGTTCTAGATGATACGCGAAAACTTTAAAACGCGGCCATCTGGTCGATTTTTTTAGGCCTAGCGGTTATCTACCGTCGATTCCCATGCTCCGAGATAGCCCATCTAGTATACCGTTTACCGTTGAATTTACTTTTAATCAGGTAAAACTTAAAGTATAATTGATCCGCCTGGAGAAATTAATTTTCCCGAATAACCTGGGCTAATCCGCCAAATACTCCAAAAATCGGAATTTTGGACAATAGGCATTTAATAGTAAAAAAGTTAATACAGTAGAGCAGCGCCAGATCTTGGATGAGGCGACCAGGCAGTGGCCTAGGGCGAAAGTTCTGAGAAGCGGCCAAAATGCAGTTGAAATTTCACCCACAAGCTGAATCATATTTATCTCGATAATATTTGGTGCTATAAAATCGGTCTACTAAGGCATAATGGTGCATTTTTCTAACGGATTATAATTATCGAGGGAAAGAAAATCAATGCCAATTAAATTGTTATAATTTACACAATTGAATGATTGTCTGTCTAAACCCAGAGTTCCCAACCTTTTTTTGCTAGTGGATCCCCTGAGTCCTAACTTTATGTATGTGACCTCCATATTTTCTATATATGTATATAAAGCTGAATGTTTGTTTGTATGTATGTACGTATGTCCGGTTTTGAAATCGTACTTCCAAATGAGTTATAATGCTGAAATTTTGCACATAATGGTGTAATGCTATCACCTCGATGGGAAAAATCCGAAATTCGTGATAAATCCCCTGGGACAATTATTATTATTATTATTATTATTATTTGGAGAACAGAGACAGTGAACTCTTTCCGCCGGGGATGATTTTGTTCCAAAATGAAATCGCATACACGAGCACGAGGTATATCGAAGAAAATTCAATAAGGAAAACAAAAAAACACGAAAATGATTTTTCTAGAAAGTGTTTCGAAAGGTCTGAAAGTTTAGAAGAAACTCGAGTAAGACGGAATGAGGAAAGTAAGGCTAGATTAAAAGCCACGCGCTCGGCCGCCATGAAAAAAAGATCCGAAGAATCTGAGGGTGAAAGGGCTGCTAGATTAAAGAGAATGGCCTCTATCGCCGTAAACGGGAGGATATACGCTCAAAAGCGGCATCTGTGCGCCTACGTCACCGGGGTTGTAAGCAAAATTCTGCTTTTACCTATA
>WUQG02014333.1:0-11725 GCA_011317285.2 Androctonus mauritanicus | reverse complement strand
TGTCCCCATTAACAACTTTTGAGCTAATTAGGACATTTCAATGCCACATCTTTTAATCCTATAAGATCAACTAATCCTGCAGGATAGAATTTGAAATTCTATCCTGCAGGATTAGTTTATATTAGTGTCAATAGATGATAAGATGCATAGTAGGAACATATGGCTTGATTTCTTAACACAGTGCCCTGATCTCAATATCTATCATAATGACATTACACTCCTGATATGATGTCATCAAAATATAACAATGGATGATGTCACAAAACACCAATAATTTGTGATGTCATGATGATGCAATATCATTGCAACATCTATGCTGGTTAAATTAACATTAAAATTGGACACACAAAACCAATGGATTCCAGATGCTAAATAAATAAAAAATAAATGATACTTTTAGAAAATAGGCAATTTTAGTTCTTTTTAGAACTTCTTGTTTAGATATATAGTGCTAACATACTAAGTGGAACATGAATGAGAATAGAAATCAGAAAAAAAAATGAAAAATGAACAACTATAGGTAATAAAGAGCACTTTAAAAAAATATCATTTATTAAATAACAAATACCAATAATAATTATATTAAAACTGAACAAAAAATAAGGGGTTTTCAATATATATTTAACTTACAATGGGGCCCAATTAACTGTGACTCACCAAACTGGATGCAATTTTGCATGATGATAGCAGTCTGTGTGTTGATTAATCTAACAAAATTTTAGATGTAGATATTCAAATAATTTTTCTATTAAATTTTGAAAGTTTGCAATTTTTGAATTTATTACTATAATTCTATTTAAAAATTTAACAGTGAAATAATTACATTAGCAGTATAGCTGACTGAGAATAATGCAGGTTTGAAGTCCTGATGAAATTTTTTTTTAAATATCGATAAAAGTAATTTTTTTTAAATTTATTCATTTTTTATATTAGTTTTCTAGATTTGTCTTTTTTTCTGTGATAATTATATTACTTAAGAACTGTATAGGTTTATTTTTATATTTTGAACTTATATTTACACACACAAAAAAAAAAAAATAATAATAATAATAATTAATTTCTTTAAAAATATGAAATATGATTCAATTATTTTATTTTATATACTAAACAATATTTATGAATATATTACAATTACTTTTCACTTCAAAAATTCTTTTGATAAATAAATACTATATTATACATATTGAGAAATCATATAGTTTCAACATTTCAGTGTAAAAAAACTTATATAATATTATATTGTTACTTATAATATTACTTAATATTATAAGCATGCATTTAAAAAACTAATATGAATTATTTATCAAAAGAATTTTTTGAAATGATAAAAGTACAGGCATACTTTGTTATTGTGGCAGTTATATTCCAGACCACCATTGTAAGTGAATCAATGCCTTTTTTTCATTTGTTAATGCAAATAAAAATCTAAAGACATATTTACACTATTATTTATTAAGTGCACAATAGCACTAAATCTAGAAAGCTTAGCTAGATGGCCACATTTTAAAGAATTTGCTTTATAATCTTGAAGGATCCAGGATTGATTACAGATCTCACACTTTGTTTTTCAGGATGGTTCCAGGCCCAGCACATCTATTTGTTAATTTATATTTTATATATCTATTCTAAGCATTATTTTGTAGAAAACTTTCATTCTGAGATATAAAATAAAAATATGGAATATAATTGAGAACTGTCATTATTAACAAATTGCCATGAAGAAAAATGCCATAAAGTGAGGTATGCTTGTACAGCCAAGAACTAGTAATCTCTCAAGCAATATAGTTCTGATAGTAGACATATAGTGATGTCAATTTTTCAATTAGTAAGCAAAATCAAACTTTTTTTGAATTTATATGCATTTAAGATTATATTTTCTTTGTTGTATTCATGAAAAAACATTTAATACCATATTATGTTATTGGTTTTTGATTAATATTCAGAGTGAATTATTATAGTTGTTGTTTTCTTGCATTAGATATTTTACGAAATTGCTAAAAAATAATATTGACTTTTGAATCCATTTTCTTTCTAGTTTTATGTCAGTTTTCACTCAGAGATTAGTAAAGAATAAGACCATTCCTGAGATAAATACTGATCATTCACACCATGATTAGGTCAGCCAAAGGTGTTTAAAATTGGCTGCACTGGATACATGGAAATATTTTGACTTTCAAAGAAGAGTAGATTCAATCCTTCAAGAAATTTGAGGATCCAGGCCCAGCCCTTCAGTTCTCATTCCCTACAGTCCCACTAATCTCTCCATATATGTGGAGGCCTACAGTAGGGACTAAAATAAAATTACCTAGAAATCAATAAATGATTGAATAGTGAACATTAAAAAAACAGATATTCAAAGATGGGGATTGACAGACAAGATCAAAGTTTTTTAAAAGCATATGTAAGTATAGGATCTGGAATTGAAGTTGGGTTGTAGCAAATGATATATGATAGCATTATTATGCAATCTGCATAGATGAAGTCTATGTAACAGTTTCAAGCTGGCAGCCAACATCTTTATCATCAACTTTCTGTAAGAAAATTGAACTTTTTAGACTGTTTTTTAACAATTAATACTAATTATTGAAATAATTGTTGTTACATGACTACTAGCACTAAGGCAGGAGGCTACATGAAGTCAAAATAACGACACACAAAATACTCTAATAAGAAGCGCTTTCGATTTTTAATTCAATCCTCTTCAGCTTCTACCATTTAAATACATAAATACATGGTGATATTTAAATGGTAGAAACTGAAGAGGATTGAATTAAAAATCGAAAGTGCTTCTTCTTATTAGAGTATTTTATGTGTTGTTATTTTGACTTCATGTAGCATCCTGCCTTAGTGCTAGTAGTCATGTATTTATTGCAATTTTGGCAATTTATGTAGGAATACGTTTAGATAGGTTTTTTTGGATGGAATCAAATCATGAAGACAATAATTCCTTAAATAATTATGCACTAAGTAGAATTATCTAGTTAAGATAAGTATTGAATGAATTTAATGAATTCAAATGTAAAAACTAAAACAAACATTTAACATTTTATTTCTAACTTATTGAAATCATTTGCAGGAGCAATCATTCCATCAAGTTTCACATTTTGGATGTGGGTCAAGAAAGTGAAATAGATGAAGGTTTAGCATTGGTAGACTGGGCACAAGTAAAAAGAGATACCACTTTTTTACAAGCTGGAGTAATATTTATAAACATGAAAGGTAAAAATTCCTATATTTTTTTTATAATTCTTTAATGAGTGATAGTATTTCTTGGTTTTATTCAATTCAAATTCAATCTGTTTCAATGTTAGTCAATAAAGAGTTCGCAAGCTCATTATCAAAAACCTTATTCCCACACAAAAAAACAGACAAACAGAAAAAGAAGCACTTTTAGCCATCAAGTGGCCATCCTCAGCTTTCATTCTATAATAGAATGTCATGGTCAAAGATTATTCTAAATTCTAAAGAATTTGTAATTTAAATTTAAAAACAAAGTTACAAGAAAACTTTTTGTTACAACAAATAATCTATATAAAAATTAAAAAAGAGATTCAAAAGATACTCATTAGATAGATTTTTATTAAGATTACATTGCTCAAAAAACATCCATAAGAAGAAAGTTAAAACTGAAGAAACTACATTTTTTGAGGAAATATAGTCTTAATTAAATCTATTCAATGAATGTCTTTCAGATAGTTCTGGTTAATTTTTATATAGAAGACCATTTCTTATGAGAGAAAAAGTTTTCTTGTGACTTTGCTTTTAAATTTAAATTGCAAATTCTTTAGAGTTTAGAAGACTCCTTGAATAAGACATTCTATTATAGAATGAAAGCTGAGGATGGCCATTTGATAGCTGAAAGTGTCTTTTTCTATTTGTTTGTGTGTTCTATAGAATAAATAGTTTTCTGCTAAACAGCTTGTATACTCTTATTGAATTTGAATCATATTTATAAAATTATATTTCAGAAAGAAAATATTTATTTTTAATGCAGAAAAATTTTTAATTTTTATTTACACATAAATATATCATTTAATTTTCAAATGTCAAGTTTTCAAAACTGTACAAAAATCCAATTTCTAATCAAGCTCTACAGCAAAGTATAAAAGTTTTACATGATAAAACGTTTTTGGACATAGTACATCCCTCATCAGTACCATACATATCTATGCTAAACAGTTATTACTAGCTAATTTCAAATTATTCTCTGTACAAAAATGTTTTAAATTATAACAGAATGATAAAGCACAAAATATTTCATAAGGATATATCATAATTAGTGTATAATACAGTATTAAAAGATTCTTGATTTTTCATTAAAATTCTCAGTTTATAATTGGAAATTATTTCAGAGACTTGAGTCTAATTAACTAAATCAATATACATTACATGATATATAGTATTTACAATAAGTTTGATATTTATAAGGGCAAATTTTGAGTAACAAACTTTTCAGTTTGTGAATGAATCACAAGAATATTGTTTGTAAATGGAGAATTACTTGTACTATATTATGACAGTGGTAAAAAAATTCTAAATGAATGAAGATTTATATTAGTTACAAATTAATAATCAGCTGAACTTTCAGAGAGATTATATTTTTTTAGAGATTAAATTCCCCTTGGATCTTATCAAGATTTTTAATTCATATTATGCAAAGATAATTTTAATTAAAGTTGAATTCAAAAGCTTTATAGCAATAATAAACTAATAGCTCCTAATAAATAATCAAACAGATTATCATCAATTTGAATTACTTAATATATATAATTGAATAGGTTTCTGGGTAACTTATATTTTAACAAATTATTATTAATTCATCCATTAATTGTGAAAAAATCCAAAATTCCTTCTTTTGTATTCAATAAAAACAATGATATAAAAATACAAATCTTTCTGATTATAAATGAGCATTAGTTTTTATCTAAAAATATTGTTTAGTTAAAAAACTTTACTGTAAGAAATTTGTTTTGAAATTTAATTGATAAATTTTGTATGTGATAAAGCTGAAATTCTAATTAAAATATTCAAAATAAGTTCATCTAAAATGTTTATATTCTAAGAACTACTATGGATTATCATGTAAGGCTCTTATCATATCTATTATATAAGAGCCTTATCATGTAAGGCTCTTATATATTAATATATAATAATCATATATTCAATTGAAATTAATTAAAGGAATGAATACAAATTCATTCTTTTAATTAATTTTTTATGTTAATTTAGATGTTATGTTCTGTTTTTATTATTTTTCTAGGTAATGTATATGTCGATGGAAATATAATGACCAATCAACTGCCTTCTCTGAAACGCAATTCTGTAGTAATCTTTGATGTAGAGCCTCTTGCTTCCAACGGTAAAGTAAGAGTTATTGTGCATAATGGAAACAGTGAGATTACCTATGATTGGAAGACAAAAGGAGAAAATAAGATTAATCTAGATATCCACTTTGCTATGTTTTTCCATGAAAGTGGATGGAAAATTTCAGTTGAATAAAACAACTATAATAATGCATTTATATATAATTTTATACAAGTGCAATATATTTTTATATATATATTTGACAAACTAAATTTTCTATATAATTTGTATAAATATATATTTATTTAATAACCTGTAGAAATTTATTAACAACCAAATGAAAAATTTGCCAAACAATAAATCTCTGCACCTGTAGGAAAAAATTTTGATATAATAACTATTTTGAATATAGAAGATATTAATAAAATATTGGGAAAACAACAGAATCTCATGAAATTATTTTTCATTCCAACAATTTTATAATGAATTATTAAATTATTATATAACTCAATTTTGAATGATTTAAGTTTGCAATTTCAAAAATTCTAATTTCCATTATATATCTTTATAGATTTGAGTAAACTTTATGCTAAGAATATTGCTTACAATATTATATTAGAATAATGATTAAGTAGTGATTTAATTAATTTGACTAATACAAAGATGAATGAATGATGAATAAATTTGGTTTAGTAGAGGGTGCAATTGTTCCCTGATAAGAATGCAGGACTTTAAATGTTTCGTCATACTAAATGTGTTCAATCAGTATTGAAAGCACTAAATTCCAATGTTGCAAAACATTAATCTAAATATTATAAAAAAGTCCATTAGAATGATTGTATGTTATTTATTTGATAATGATAGTGCTATTTTTCATTGATTTATGTATAATATAGATGAATTAGATTTAGTTAAATTCATCAGGCAATTTTTAATTTTTAAGTCTATATATTTACTATTGCCAGGCACTTATTTATGTTGATGCATTAGTATGCTATCAAAATATAAAATTTTTAATTTTGCTTTATTCACTTATTTTGAGTTAATACAACAAAATTGTTCAGAATTGTTTATGTTCTCAAAGCAAATTTTTCAATAATGACTTATACACGTGTGAATATATTTATTGATTTTCTGATAGTTTAGACGTTGACTTTAATTAGAATATCTAGAATAATTATTTTCTTTATGATAGCATTCAAATAATTGTTTAATTTTGTTGAGAACTTTTGATTTACTTTTTGCTGACTTATTGAACTTTGAAATTTTAGAAAATGAAATTTTCTAAAATTTCATTTTCTGCTCAAATTTCATTTTCTGGACATAGAAATTATAGAAAATTTCATTTTCTATAATTTCTATGTCCAGTGATTACTGTAACTAATTAATCTAATATTTTTACTAATTGAAAATATAAAATAAATAATCTATTATAGGATAATAAACTGCCTACATTATGTATTTTATTATCTGTAGTCTAAATTTACAATATTTCCTTTAACAATATTTTTACAGACAATTACTGTTAAATTAAATGGGAAACTTATGCATCATACAAATTTTTCTGCATGATCCCAGTAAATTTTTAATCAAATATGAAGGCTTCTTCATATTACAAAAATTATTATTTATATGAATTTAAATTATTGAAAAAACTGAAGATAAATTATGATGATAAAATATAAGGATAATTTATCTTAATATATGCTAGGTAAAAGCAGTAATAACTTAACTTTTGCATTGCAATTATATTGTATACAGGATAACTAATGGAATAATAACACTTTATTGGAGTTACTACTTAATGGAATTTGATTTTATATATTTCTTCAATTAAAATGTTTTCTGAATTCTTATTAAATTATATATAATTTAAATATAAAAAATTACACTAAAAATGAAGAACTTGTGGTCTACATCTTACTGAGATGATTACAAGTTCAATCTTTATTTTTAGCATTTATCATTTTTAAACAGAGTATAAATTTATGGATTTCTTTTTAGTTGCTTTTCTGATTTTCCGTTTTTATCATAAAATTATTTAATAAATCAAATATATAATTCAAAATGCAATTTTTTACTGATTTATATTTATAAGAATTTAAAAGATTTTAATAAAATTTTTCCTGAAGTAATTTCATTATTGAAATTGTTTGTAGTATTTTCTGAATAAAAGAACTTCAAAAACATTATAAAAAATAGTGTGCTGTTTAATTAGCAAATTTTTGAAAAATTTGATTATTAAAAATCTATATTTCTCAAAGCAGTTTTTCAGCAAATATTCTTGGAAATTATTCAAATAAAAATCCAATATAAGTAGTTTCCTACTTTATGAGTTATTTGAAAATTGCTCGTAAAGTAAGAATGCATAAACCAAGAATCAGTTTTCTATAGATATAATGTTAAAATTAGATGTTCCTGCAGTTTGACCATAGTAAAATTAAGTAAAGGCCAAAAAAAGCAATAGTTTATGATTAAATAATAATTTATTTATTTAAAAAAATGTAGCCTTTAAAATCAAGAAATAATAATAAGAAAGAAATTTATGTCATATAAATTGTTAAAGAATTTATTTTTCATTATTATTGACAGATAAGTAGAAAATATGAGATTCTGACAAACTGCTATTTTAGACAGAAACCAGGAATGCAAATTATTTATATAATAGAAGTTGTTTTTCCACCCTATTTTAATTTTTCCACAGCAGATGATGGATTTTTGCTGTATTGTATAGCTGCATATGTGATTTGAAATGCCTTTTTATGAATGTTTAACATTCATAAAAAGGCATTTCAAATCACTGGGTTTGTGAGTTTTTTCAAATATATAATAAATGAAAAAACTCACAAACCCAGTGATTTGTTAAGTGGGAATTCATGAACTAAGAACTTCCTGTATACATCACATAGATGTTTTTTTTTTTTTTAATTGAAACTATAAATGTCTATTCTCTATAAAATTTAATAATTAATAATTAATTAATTTGGAAAATAAGTCATGGTGAATAATCCTTATACCCCAGTTAGTTGAAATAATTGTATTTTAATTTCTACATACAATAATGACTAAAAAGATTTTCCAAAGATCATTGATTTAAATCCAGTTTCAATACATTTTATTTACTTCTTATTAAATTTATCAAAAAAAAAAAAAGAACAATTATCAGTTTTTAATTGAAAATAACACAAAGAATATTTATCAGTTGTAATAATTAAATGATATGTAATTTAAAACATCTAACATATAAAAAAATAAAAATAATTAGGATATTTTCTATTTGATTGATATTATTGATTTATTTTTCTAAAATCATCCCAACTAGCTGTTGCTAAATTGTAACAAATATTTTAGTTCTGACTGCTGCATTTTGTTTATTTTTCAAATCTAATCAAAAATATCTTAATTTATAAATTAGATATTTAATTTATTTTTTCAGAGAAACCTATTTTTATCAAAAAAGTCCTAATGATAATATGCAAACAAATCACTAAATATAATTTTTATTTTTAATACAATTGAAACAAAATTCTTAAACAACATTTTTTGTAACTCAATTTAATTATGACAGATAAGTAACATTAGAATATTTATGTACCAAATTTGGTCAGTAGTTGTATGATGTAACGTATAGGTCATATACTTTATATAGTACAACAACATAGAGAGGTCAAGGATGAATACTGTATATAATTTCAGAATGGATAAGTGCAATAAAATATATTTCCAATATAATTATATCAGAAATTATATGAAATCTGTTGATTGAATATGTTTGGAATAAAAATATTTAACTCAAACGAATGAGAGAGAATGTGGAAGGAAAAAAGCTTCTTTTTCAAACTTTATTTGGAAGAACAAAAGATAATATAACTTCGTCAAACAGTAGCGTCACACAACAGTTACATCACATCATAATCATGAGGATGACACAATTTATATGTGGCCATCACAAATATAAATAAAATTAGGATTTATTGGAGGTGTCATCATCGTATTACAACATGGCGGAATTTCGTCTCATAATCGATTTTAATTTAGAAGTTTGAATATAAAGCGAATGTTATTTTATTCTAGAATAAAATTCATACAATTTTTCACTCTTTGTAACAGGACGTATCGGTTATTATTTAAATTACAAGATTTTATATACTTGATCTTGAATCTCGGGATTAAAACGCATTCGGCATCAAAAATCACTCATTCCATTCTGAAAACTTTTGATTTTAGATTAATTATAAATTTAATTACAATATTTACCAAGTAGATGGAATAATTTTTTCCCAAATTTATTTATTTATTATTTTATTTCAAATTATTGTCACTAGGGGTATTTAGTTAGATTTGAACTATTACTGGATTTGATCAATCCTTTAGGTGATATCTCTTAATTTTTATCAAGTGCTTTATTTTTTCACTAGGTAGTTTTACGTTTGTTTACGGCAACTCTTGTAAGTATTCCTATTACTATTTTATTTTACTAAATAAAATATTGAAAGAAAACTATTCCCGAGTTAGGACGATTTCATCTGATGAACTATCGCTAGTGCTCTTCAGTAATGCCGAAAATTATGGAAAAACATAAACTTACAGAGAAAATAATTAATGCAGGGCGGAGTAGAAAAAGAGCCTAAGTATTACTGAAAAGATTTTTGAATATAATAATAATAATATCTAAAATTGGCAAGATTTTACTTTGAGTGATGCCACTCGTCCATGCGGCTAGACATTAACTTAAGATTGATAAAAAACTGCTAGTAAGCTGATATATTCGTGTTCTTGTTAACGTTCGTATATATCTTAATTATCTAATACAATTGATAATAATTGTAAACAGTACAATATAAACAAAAATCGAAACTGAAAAGTGAATGGCAACATTCAAATAAAATCTTGCCCGACAATGGACTGGCACAAAGCGATAAGCAGCAAAAAATATACGTTAACATGACACCATTCGCAATCTGCATAATGAGCAGTGAATAAAGTATTTTTTTCAATATTACAAAAAAGTAAAACAGGAATATGGTAAGATTGCATGCATTGCAAACCCCGGGAAAAATGGTATCGATCGATAGCGGGGTCGAGACAGTTGGCAAAATATCCCTAATGAAATGGGGGTCAAAGTTCAAAGGTTAACGAAATATATACGCGTCTAACTTGTAAGTAGCATAGCACGAGAACGGGATGCGTCGCGCTCCACACGAGCGAAGCGAAGTACAGTATCAAACCATATGCACTGAAACTTTCAGCCTCTATATCTCGTTAACCTTTGACTTTTGACCTCTAGTTCATTAGGGATATTTTGCACACTTCGACCCTCTATCGATTGATATCATTTTTCCGGGCTTTGCAATCTATGCAATCCTACCAGGAAGATCAATTCGTTGTTATTTGTTCCGCTTAACGTTTGCTTCGGATTCTGCTTGCTTTGAGCATGTATTCTAAAAGCGTTGTGCTTATGCGATTCATCTTTGCATTTTGCGACTTCTGTGCAGAAATCAATACATATTAAAAATTTGGTGGTTGTAAATACAGTACACGTTTTAGCAATTAGCTGCACAGATTCTTTCGGTTTTTTTCCCCAAATCTCGTGTCAATGAATATTTTTGTGTATCTTAAGAAACGGGATATTTTCTTCAAACGGGCAGCTCTCTGGAAACGTAAATGGAGAGTGCATAAAATAAAAACTAGACATATATATTTATTTTTTACGTTTTTATTTAGTAATTAGAAAAGGAAACGATATTATATTCGGGAAAAAAGTAATTACGATGTATTTTATATATATAAAGAATTAAATAGTTTTCTTCTGATTTATTTTTTGACCAACTCGGCTTTCAGATAATAACAACAGTTTAAACTCTTATTATTTTTCAATGCGTAAATCTATTTCTAGTTGAAGGAATAAATTGCCTTCACTCCTCATTAATACATTTGACTGAAATTAAAAATAGTTTATTTTTAGTAATTTTAAATATTACGTGACATTTTACATTTATTTCATCTTACTTTTCTGTATTGATTTACATACTTCGACATGTTCTACAGGCAAAATGATGGAATATTTATGGATTCATCTCTGTCCAAAATTGGCAGAATTAATTATGATAAATATCGATAAAGAAATAGTAAAAAGCCAAGGGGTAGAAAAATATTTTAGGTTTGTTGTTGATTGTTTTATATATATATTTGCATATTTTACGCTCCTTTCCAATCACAGATATAATTAAGGAGTGGGGCCAGTTCTAACCATAGGCTGCATCCACACCCGTGGACGGAGATCGCCGGGCCCAGCATCCCGAAAAAACTTTTTAGGAATTACCAGATCCGAGACGCGAACCCGGCCTAGGCTTACCATATTTTTTTGGGTCCAACCCAGGACATATTTTTGAAATTACTTAAAAGTCTTAACAGACTTCCA
>WUQG02014332.1:0-32028 GCA_011317285.2 Androctonus mauritanicus | reverse complement strand
TTAGAAGAAAGTAAAAAAAGTATTTAGTATGCACACGCAGTTATTATTAGTGAAGGGTCTTGATAAAAATCACTTCATATTATTTTTTAAACAATTTCTTAGTGACTTTTTCCTCTCTACTTCAACTGTCTTCTCGTTTTTTAGTTTTCTCTTTCATGAATACCATGTTCTTTGGAAGCTTGTTTAGATCAAGTTAATGGCCTTTTAGGCTTTCTTCACGTGAATAAAAATTCACTTTTTGAATAAAAAATTATATATCACAGAGGGACATCAGGATTTTAGAGATGCTAAGGTGGGACATGACCAGAAAAGGTTGGGAACCATTGTTTTAGAGCAAACATTTAGACTTAATGAAATTTTCTTAGGCCCACAGCAATATAAATAAATGATTACTAATTAAAAACGATTAATATAAATAATTTATAAAGTTTAACATTAAAAAATAATTCATTCTTTTCTAAATAAAAAAAATAAATAACCGCACGAATTAAACTTCAATACTTATATAACATATACTTAACGTTATTATATATATAGCGTTATATAAGTTCAGCATTAAATATTAACTTCAAAACACACGATGAAATAATTGGATATGAATATTTAAAATTGATATATAAGAATCATTTAAATCGATTTAGGGACCTATATAAACCTATAATAAACTGAGAAAAGTTGAATTTGTTTTGAATAGCCTATTTTCTAAATGAGTTAATGAAAGAGTAACAAAACGAAATATTTGCGAAGAGTTACTACCACCATTGTTAAGTCACTAAGAAAAAGTTGCTTACTACGTCATCTGGTTTATCTGTTCCTTAACTTTAGCACATACAAACCTAATTTTTAAGCTATGGAGAATAGAAATACTTGCTATGCTTGTTATGCTTGTAGTTAAATTTCTCCATTCAAGCTGTTATAATACTTCGATTTCAATTAAAAATCAGATTTATCAACAAACTTTTTAGGAAAATTTCGTCTAATAGAAGTTTTTTCATGCGGATGGATGCTTGGATTTAATAACGAAATTAATAAGGACTTTTCATAATCATTACGAACTTACTTAAAAATTAACCGATATAAAAATTTATGAATTTTTAAGTAGACTTAGTGCATAACTAAATCTTTGTTTTAAAAATACAATTCTAGTATAGGGCCTATATCTGTAACCAATCAATGAAACATAAGCTGCTAAACTTTCATACGAACATTTTGATTAGATAGATCATATTTATCAGCTCTGAAGAGATTATGAATAATTCCGTATTAAAATAATAAGGTTTTATGTCAGAAAAGAGAGTGAAGTATTATTTATCATCGAGTGAATGAATGTTGATTTTAAAAATAAACAATTTTGAGTGTTCCCTGCTCAAGTTTAATTCGGCTTGAATACTTGAAGAATCAAATATTATAAACCGAATTTATCCTAAATCATCACTACTTGAAGAATTTTTATGTTTAAATTTAAAAAAAAAAAAAAAAACAATTATTTTGGCATTTTATCACTATCTAGCTATGTATGTGTATACAATATGTTACGAATTAGAATATGTTTTCGATTATCGACTTATCGAGGGATTGTTTAACTCAGCAATTATAAGTTTGCATTTAAATTTTTTTCATTTTAATCATTTTAATATTTTAATATCATTTTAATGTTTGTTTACGGTTCTGAATTAGGATAAAATTATTATTGCATGCTTATAGCAATTCCCACGTTAAAACAAAATCAATGCAACTTGGGAGTTCACGATATGTTTGAATTCGTTAAAATGTTTAAAATCGATTAGTCTGTCTAACCAGCTGAAACTTTTACCTTGTTTTTTTTTCTTGCCAAAATTAACGCATAATATTTATTAGATTTATGCGATCATTATACTATTAAAAAAAAAGTTCATCCTCAATATGATAAAATATGTTTCTTAAGTATACTTTACAGTAATATTTATACCTGATATATCAATAAATTACAATTGTTGGACGAACTTTCTGGTATTTTATATAGAAGTTGGAAATTGTTAAGCTTCCGGAAACACCATCTTTCCAGCTTAACCTTTCATCAACAGAATATTTGATTAGAAAGTATCATTATTTTTCTTTCTAAGGCTCAGAAGCAAAGCCAGTAAAGTACTTCTTATTTCGTGTTACAAGCTAGAATTATATACTGATGCTAGTGATAAATCGCAAAAGTTAGAATCTTATCCGTTTACACATTAGTTGCACTGTAAAAAAACATCCCAAGAACTAATAACTGCAATATATTATATTGTAAAAAAATAGATAGAATCGAATTTAATATCATATAGATAACATGACAGATATAGCAGTATAGAAAACTGGAATTTAACTAATAAAAAATTCTAAAAATTGAGCCATGCTATAATAAATACAACTAATAATAGTAACATATATTGATGCTACAGTAGCTATCAATACTAATAAGTATTAATAGACAGCAGCATTAGTTTTATAAATACTAATGCAGCTGTCTTCAAAATAATAGTACACAGTATACAAAATACAGCTATACAAACTGGAATATATTTTTCAATATTGATATTTTCAGTAATTTTAACATTTGATGAAAGCTAAATTAAAATATATTTACATAAAAACAATTATATAGTATATTTAAAAGAAAATTTTATACAGTTTTGCTCGCATCTCTATATCTTAATTTATGCATGATATCGAGTATCATAAGATGAAAATTAAATTAAAATTTATATTAATATCGTAAAAGGTTAACAATAATAACACATATTCAACTATGTCTAAAATAAACAAATTAAAATTCTGAAATATAAATTTTAATATTTATCACTCGAGTAATTTTGAAGAATTATGTTTGTTTAGCCAATATCAACATGTCTTTCATCAAAATATTGATATTATTTTTACGATCTCTCAAGTAATATTTTTATGAGGTGTCAATATATCTGATGAAATTTTGATTTTGATATTTTTAAGAATCGAAAATAAATTAACTAACTAATTTTTACTTTATAAAATTTAAATTAATATATATATATATATTATTAAGAAAGAAATCGATTAAAGAAATAATAGTTATTCTTCATGAAGATACAAAGGAAGTTTTATAAACAACACGTTTATGTTTACTCTATAGATCTAAAAAGAAATAAGTTAAGAAGAGTTAAGAGTGTTTTTCTAAATGTAAAATTTTTGTTAACTGATAAATAAAAGGGTATCTATGGTATAGAGTATTAAATGGTTCCATAGATAAAAGTAGATTTAAGCAAATAATCGAAGCAGTACGAGTTTCAATAGATTCAGGAAGCAATAACATTTAATTGAAGGCAGCACTTGGGACCTATTGTCAGTAAAGAAACGTGGTCCAAGCCAATTTTCAATTCGTAATAGAATTCAATTTAATTTATTTAATTTTCTAAAACAAAAAAAAAACAAAGTAGTTTTACTAGAATATATTTAATTATTTTTAATCTAAAATGATGGTTATTTATATAAAAGAAATAATATCGAGAGTTTATATTTAGTCATATTTGCTAAATTATTAATTGATTAATAAACTAATAGCATCACATAAATAATTTATGCGTTCTACAGTGCATTTATGGCACTTTAATGTACTTGCTGTTTGGGATATAATAACAATTTTATCTTTATTATGCTATGATAATTATTAACACTATTATATTTATATACATATTATATAATATGGCTTTCTTTTTTTTCCAAACTGATATTTTTAGTATGCTGACTATGCAGTTATTTTTATACTTGATATATCAATAAACAAAACTAATTAAATTGAACTTACAACTTTCGATTTCCACAGTACAAAATTGTCTATCCATAGGGAAATACCTTAAATCCATTGGACAACTCGCAGTTACAGTCAATCTGTAAAAAACAAACAAATTAAGAAAAGAGAAACAAAATTAAATTTCGTAAATCACATTAAAAAAAAATACTGATTAATAACTTAATTAAAAAGTAATTCGTGATAAATTATTAAAAAAAAAATACGACTGACTATATACTTATATATAAAATATATATGTGTATGTATGTGTGTGTGTATGTGTGGAAAATATGAATAATAAACGGTTATTCTCTTTAAACATTCTAAAGTAGAAATGAGGTACCATAAATAGCTTATGTAGTGATTATTAACAAAAATGATTTGTCAGCCAGCCACCTGATCAGTAGTAACATATGGTGTTGTATCTTGTAGCGTCAAATGCTGTTTAGTTTGCTAGTGATAGCGAGGGAAAAGTGCATTGATTTTCTGTCACTGGGCTATCTGCAATCCACAGAACATGCATGGAAGGCACAGTTACCTTGGATGCTACCTCGGACCTTTACAGAGCGGGTTTTAAACGAATTTATACCGTGTCAAAAATTATTTTAATTGATATATAAATTTTAATCCTAACGATAAAAAAAAAAATAATAATAATATCCCTTAACGAATTTTCATTCTTTATACGCAACTAGTCGAGACGCGATTATTATAAATTAAAAGTATATCTTGAAAACATTAAAGGCGGTTATTACTCGTAACCATAAACAACTCGTAGTGTAAATTTAATTATAAAAATTTAATTGTAGAAATCGTATGAGAGACTGCACGAGATTCTATGAATTTTATCTTTAATGGAATATCTTAATATTCTAATAATTAAGATAGGATTGTTAATATATTTATCAGCTAAGTCATCTGTTAACTTCTTAAATCTATAACTTATTTATAGGCTTAAGAAATATTAATACACGATTTTTACCAATTCTGAAAAGAAAAATGATTAATGTTTTTAATAATAATAATTTTCTGATTCTGCTCTAGTCATTTAATACCAAAAATGTCTACGTTAACAATTTAAAATTAAAGGAAAGAAACGTAGTGCTTTACTCAGATTAAGCTGTAAGCAGAGGATAACGATTTCAAATCGTTTAATTATTTCTATAAGAAGGAAATGATATTGTCTATAGATAAGAAATCATTATTTATTAAGATCACAGAATGTCATGTTGTAAGTTTTGTTTTAGAAAAGAATAAAAAATGGATCCACTCAAAAGCAATTGATCAATCTGTTAGCAATCATATATCAAGTTAATGCTTTTCTAGGTAAATATGTATAGTCATATTTGATAGTAAGGTTTATAAATTTAGATTTGAAACTAGTATTTTATTTTCTTCGCATCTCCATTCTTTTTTATTATTATTTATTATTTATTACGAGTAATTTCCATTTTTCTACATTATTAATCTTCATAAAACTAAACTTTATCTTACTCTAATACATTCTGCGATAATAATAATTAAAGCTGACATTTGGCTAACATTATTATGAACTTTTATACAGTTTTGGTGTATAAAATATTTTTTCAAGCTCGAAACAACTTTGTTATGTACAGTTTTCGAAAGTTGTTTCAATTTTATACAGTACATCAGTTTTTCTTAGAAGTCGCGACTCTCTAGAGAAGTTCAAAGTCGCAGTGGGTCACAAAAAGTATGAAAGGAGTAGTGGATAACGAATATATATATATATATATATAACAAAAATTTATAAACTCGAAAAACATTTAAATATAAAATATATATTTATTTTTCATCTCTGTGTGTTGCATAAAAAACAAATTGATAAATTTTAAAAAGTTAAAAAAAAAAAAAAAAGTCGCAAGTTACAAAACTCTTTCTTCGTCTATATATTTATAGGAAGAATTAAATGAAGCACCTGTAAGTGGCAAAGCTATTTTAAACTCTCTGCTTAAGGTTACTCAAGTTATGCATTATGAAACACAATTATAAAAACTGACATGCCTTAAAGAAAATAATAAAGTCTGTTTTTTTTTAAAAAAAAAAACATCTTGCCAATAAGGTATTTCAATTTATAACTTTCTTGGAGTATAAAAAAATTTTTTAACAGAGATTTATGATATGCGCATATTAATTGTTTAAGAAAAATTCGTTCCTATCCAGTCAAAAAGCCTGTTTCAAAATAAGAATATCGATACAACTTCTTTTCTATCTACTGTTTCCATCGTTAATCACGGCACATAGCCAGTACGTGAACTGCTTTCTTATGATATTAAGTATGGGATAAAAGTTTGATGTTGAAGCAACTGTAAACAATCTGAAGTGTGTAATTCTGTCTCAAGATGGCTTAAAAGAGTAACTTTATTTCACGCTTGATTAAGATAATCAAAGGAAACTGTGATGACATTTCGTAAAAATTCGATTATCAATCTGTTAATATGATATAAAAAAATTTATATTACTCTCTTGAACTTTATCTTTTATTTAATTAACTTGACTGTTCGGGTAACTTTTTAGTTTAAATATAGTTTTCTTTTTTTTTTTTAACCACATTTATTTACACACGAGCTAACTTCTATTTGTCATCGTGTCGGACGAACAAAATTCATATGCAAATAAAATTTGACAACAAATCATATAAAATTTTCTTGCTAATCAATTTTATCATATGAATATTTATCATGTTTATATATTTTTATTCGATTATAAGCCGAATTTAAGTAATAAAAATTAAATAAATAAAAAGTTGTTTTAAGAAAATATATTGTATCTATTAGCATTTAATTTAAAGTGATAGAATTATTATTAATTCAAAATTAAATCCGATAATTAATAGAAAACGAACATATTATGCAGGATAGTTTTCCTGCGTCTTAGTTCATCAATCTTGAAGAGAAACGATGCACTAAATGCGTTTAAATGTTCTGCAGCAACACCATATTGGAATTGCCTTCAGCCATTTTGGAGTTACAACAGCAAAATAAATCTTAGACGAACCAAGAGAAACATTCTACTAATTTCCAAACTGAAACCTTATTCTAGAAAAGAAAATATAATTAATTTAACGAGATCAATATTTGCAGAAAAATCTGGAATAATTTTTTTTTCCTTCATAAATCAAACAAAACTTGTTCCGCTTTTCTTTTTCTATTCGACTTACGATGTTTATTTTTTTTTTTGAAAAATGTTTAAAATTTACTTAAAAAAAGATAAAAAAAAAAAAAATTAAAGTTTTGTGTAAGTCAATCACGTTCATCGATCTATGAACAAAAAAAAAATTTCGTTTATTACTTTTAATAGCATCAAATCTTTTAAAATTACAACTTCAAATATTTCGCGACGTTTATTAAACGGAAGGCAATTTTACACAAAGAAAGACTTAATCTTCAGTTAGATATTGTGTTCCAAGGCGACTAATCTAGTAGAGTACATACTCGGCAATAACAAACTTGTATGGAAGTTGTGCACGCAATATAATTTATTTGACATGAAGCGAATGATAGGACCAACTACCACACTGACAGATTCAGTTCTAACCTGGCTATATGATGGATAAAGGCTTTATTTTGGAAGAATCTATAATGGTAAATTATCTGGTCAGCTAAAGAGAATAAATAACGGAATTAAAATTTATATTAATTAAAATTAATTATTATCCGATTAAAAAATCGAAAGGAATGTTATTTTAATATGTTAAATATCGTTAAAAGAAATTATTTTAATATTTAAAAGAATTTTCTTATATTGGCGTATCGGATTAAAAAATAGGCTAAGATAATCCACCGCAGCTGTCCTGTTATGGGTCATATTATAGTTATACCTGTCAAAAACGTTCACAGTGCAAGTAATAGCATGGCCAGAGGCTGTGCTGTATGTATTACAACCTGCAGTTGGTATAGATCATGTTGACCACTGTGCTAGTCATTTGGGAACCGGTATCGTACTTTAGTTGCAGTCGCTTTCCTATTGTAGGCATGAAGTTTCCTGTTCTTTATTGTCAATGTACAGTCCTTATAGAAATTGAATCGCACTATTATTCGGACCACGTACGACTACAAATGCTAATAATTTATTATAGTAATTAAAATTTTTTTTTTATAAAAACCGACCTAAAAATAAATCTAACCATTTTTTCTCCTCTTAACTCCAAAAATTTAATAAATTTTTTAAATATATATATATATATTTTAAATGAAAAAAAAGTGACGATCATCATTTACTACTTTTTTACTGTTTAAACATACATAATTTCGATATAAATTTAGTATCATAAGTCAAAAAAAAAGGTTAAAAATTGTCCAAAATCCAAAATTTTTCTGTTAAATTCTATTTTAGCAACTTGTTTTTCTTTTCTTTCTTCCTGACGTTACTCTCTCGAGTCTCAATATATCAGATCCGGCCCGCATCGAAATATGAGTTTTACAATCACGTTGTAGAATCTGATACTCGACTCTTGAAGGATTGGGTTCAGGTTATAACAAGTAGAATTTTCGTATATCGCGAAAAATCAACGTTTAGTTCCCGAGTATCGTATGATCTCTTATATAAAAATATTGGTAATATAAAAGTAATTATAACGTTTCCCGTATCGACAATCGGAAGTAAAACAAATAGATATTATAATATTTAAAAGACGATATATTAAAATAATAATTCGTAGATAATACTGTATTAATAATTAATAAATTAAACTTGCTCCAGATGACGCATTAATGAGTAAGTGCTGGAGTAAAGTTAGTGAAAAGTGTGAATTCATGTCTCTCATTAGTAATCCGAACTTGTGTTTGATTATGTTACAAAATCATCATAAATCAGTTAAAATTCCACTTGGGAAATTAAATAATAATTCTAATAAATTAAAGAATTAAATACACTCTCGAACGGATTACAGATCGAAGTAATGCGAGGATGTGTTTTAAAGTATTTAACAAAATCCGCTTACGTACATTTTAAATATGTAAATTAATGTGATTAAAATATCGATAATTCGATTTAATTTATTTTATCATCATCCTGGCATAGCATAGATCTATATATAGACTATATATATATATCTTTCCCTCGAATAATGTCTGAAGAGTACGAGAAGAATGCAAACTTTCTCATCAGAAAAGATAGTGTGCAATTTTAATCATCTAGTAAGCTTGTAGTAGAAGAAATAGCAAGCAATTCGAATTACTAGAAATTTATATCTGCCGAGTCACTGATCAGTCACTTGTATCATCTGGAGTGCTTTTCGGTTCCATTCAATAAAATCTTATCTTACGTCAAATTTTCTAGAATTAATTAAAATTAAATAATTCTAAAATGATTTGCCGTAATTTCTTAGTAATAATAGCGAGAGGACAGTTTCAGAGCGGAGTTTGTTATTTGTAGAAAGGTCATTGCCATCGGAAGATGGTTTCTTTCTAGCTAATAAGGTCACGTCTACCATGACTGCAATTTCTATAAATAAATAAATGGATAAATATGGAATGACGGAGGTTTCATAAAAGAGTTTCTTTCCTGTGTATAGAAACAGTTTTTTTTTTTTCCTTTCTTTACGCACTACACGTACATTCACATTACGCAAAATGTCAAATAATGAAAAATATGCAAAATCCATCAGCTTGTAACGATCGACAGAGCATAATCTGTCAATGTAAAGGAGGAACGTATACATTCCTACTAGAAAGAACTAAAACATCCATTATAACGTGTACGGTCTGGAAAAACGAACCAACGGACCGTTACCATGTCTAATCTAAACAGAATATCTAATAGAAGTCAATCTTAGATAGACCATATCGCTATCAGGTTTTCGTCAACCTTAAGCCGACTTTTACCTTATTATCTGCAAAAACATTAAACTGGCCACCAGACAATGGTTTTATTCCGAATACAGCTCGCCATAAATCATGTATACACACAAGTTCTCTTTTCCACTAAGAGGAATGGTTCTTGGGAGTGTTATACTAATCACATCTTTTTTTATAAATCAAGATTAAATATTTATCTATAAACCTTTATATACACGTGTATATATATACGATATATATTTTTCTTTCCACCTTCCCTCCCGTTTTCTTATGTGTTAAATCCAGATGACAACAAATGGTGTCCAAAGAGAGAGAGAGAGAGAGAGGTAACTTATATATACAACATCTGGAAGGTGAATTCGAAGAGGAAATCAATGATCAGTATGTTTTTCTATTAAAACTCATTCCCCCAAAGTGATTTAAAGAATCTATATTGGACTAGTTAGTTTAATTTAGAAAAGTGGAATATTTTTTCCCTACTCATTTTCTCAACGCTCATTAAGAAAAGTGGTTAGGGATATTAAGAAAAGCATTTAAAGATGTGCAATAAAGAAATTTTTTTTTTCTTTTAAAATAACCTTCCGAATTTTTATCCGTTTCTGAATGCCACGAATAAATGTCCTACTTAGATTAAATTATTAATTTTCTTAAAAATAAGGGCACAGAATAAACATTATAAACATGCCGAATGATTACAGATTTATATACATCGCTTTGTAGTATACAGTAATCATTAATAATTATTCCATAACGTTAAACTGATCAGTTTATCGCATACTCTCGATGCTCTTCAAGAATGATACAACTACATTTAAAAATTAATCTGCAAATCTACATTTTTTAATAGTTGCATCAACCATAATACATAAAAACAATCATAAATTTTATGCGATTTATTATATAGGCCTACTTTATCATAAAGGTCAAATATATATATATATATATAATAATTTCATGCCATAATAGTATTATTCCTCCAGATCAATGTTGCATTGACCAATTTTGCATGGCTGGTCACATCATCGGGTTTAAACAGTAGCATTATCGCATGGAATATCATTCTTCTTGGTTATACGCGCATCAATGCATATATATACCGTAATCAATATTGCAGCTGCTTCGATATACGCTCAATATTATTAACCGCTATATAGAAACCTTTCGGAACATAAAGCGAATCAATAGACATTCTGTAATAAATAAAAAAAAATACGAATTTCGTTTACCAAAACGAGAAACTTCCGAGTAAAAAAAAAAAAAAAAGTATATTGATAAATATGCAATTATTGTAACATTTACAATATCGATGTTGTCACCACATCGGAATCACAATCAGCACAAAGTTAAAAATTCAGTTTTAACCTCAACCCGTCATTATTACTCGGTCGGAACATCAAACATTCTATTAATGATTTAGAAATTCTTTAACTTGAGGCTATTCTTTATTCGTTTCTTTAATGAGTGACGCTTTTGTTAGAATCTTATCAACTAACTACAAAAATATCAACAAATGTAAGACTTATATTTTTAAAAACATTCTTTTTACAAGGACGAGCATTTTACCTGGTTTTTTTTGTTTTTTGTTTTTAAATTAGCCGAGTTTATAATTCATCAAAATATCATATTTTGGATTAACATTTATTTTTTTAGTCGAGTATATATCTTGTACGGTAAATGGGAAATGTTTAAGAATCAACATCTGCCATATTATGTTTTGCATTCGATGTAAAATGCAACATTTTATAAACCGTAAAATCTAAGATGTGCACTACGCAACCGAATACATTTTTTTTTTTATTATATATATTTTTTAAATTTTAATATGTATTTATTCTATCGACATAAAAATGTATTTGTTCTTGTTAAAATTTCATCGGCATTTTATCTATTTTTACTTCATATTTTGTTCTATCTATAGTTATTTCGACCAAAACTTTTTAAGACGATGGCGAGAATTTTTGGCGACAGTTATCAATATTTCGCGGACTTAATAACGTTTTTAAAATATGCACAGAAATGATGAAAACATTACAAATTTGAAAATTTCATAAAACTTCATTGTCGTAACATGTTTTAATTTTTAGATTTTTCCTTATCTGAGTTTAAGAATGGGATGTCAAAAAATGATTGATTGTCCGTTCAGCATCGTAACGTTGGATAAAGTTTCTGTTCCTGACAACCAAAAAAAAAAAGTTTAAAAAAAAAAAAATTATGCCTAAGGATCGAATACATTTAGGCATATGTCTTGTAGGTATTCATGATTCATAAGCGTCCTAAATTTTTCTTTTATCATATCGTTAATGTTTCTAATAATTTAGATCAGTCCGAAATATACTCGTCATTCTAGTCTATAAAATTTAGAATTAAAATTTTATATATAACAGTTAAATATTTTAATATAAATATTTCTTTCTATACTGAATAACGGTGACTAATAACCAAAACTGTTCCTTAGGCAATATAGAAAAAAAAAGATCACTTTATATATAAACTAAACAGATCTAAGAAAATTAATTAATTCATAAAAAATTAAATTAATAAGCCGCTTAACTTTAAATAATTGATTCAATTAAAATTTTATTATTAGTTTCTTTCAAAATTTCTTAATTTTAATTATTTATAATAATTTATGATATTAAGTAATAACTTAATTTTAATTATTATTAAATTTATATCACGGAAGTTTTATAATTGAAGAATTTTTCGTTGAAGTTTAAACACGAACACAGAAAAATCAATCGTCTTTAAAAATTTCGATCAGGAATTAATTATGAAATCGTACACTTGTTTTGATCTATTGTTCCATAACAAATTATAAGGGAGGAAAGAAAATTTTAGAAGTGCTAAAAATCTATTGAATTTACACTACAATAGAAGAATGCAGTTGGATAATCCTATTTCCAGATTTATGTGAGCGAAAAAGCGCAGGAAAAAAAAAAAAAAAAGAAATCTAGAAATCATTGACCATATGGCCAGTGAAGAACTGAAAATCAATTTTAAATCACTATTACTACGTGATGGTTTTCAAAATCAAACCTCGGAAAGTCAAAATGCTTTCTTTGTTCCCATCCCGCGCGATTACTATATCCAATAATACAAATACTACCGTAAATGAGAATTTAAAAATATGTACATAGAGTTTTTCTTCCAAAACATGTTTCTTGAACAGATAATGCCAAACTAAAAACAAAAAAAAATTTCATCGAATGCATCAATTTCTTTTATGCTAAAAAGAGCTATTGCATACGTTTCTCAGTGTTTTGATAAAAGATCTTTAAAAAATTGTACAGAAAACATATCCAAAATAAAACTTATAAAAAAATTTTTCCTGGGATACAATTTAAAGAAGTTAAATTTTCACGCGTTTTATTACGTTCGTCATCATTTCAAAATATAATCTTACTTTAGCTGCAAGTTCTAGATCTAAAATGCAATTTCGTATCGGCTCTAGAATGATAGCTCTTGTTCCAAGTAAGAACCCGAAATAAACACTCCAAACTGCAATCCAATGTATAGTTCTGTTTCTTTTAAATCTTCTTCAGACCGTATTGGATATGTGATAAAAGCCATTTTGAGAACAAAATACGATTTTCAATCTAACCTTGTGCTAAAATAAGTTCGATATTCCGCTTTATATCCGAAAGTAAATCTTAAATGGTGAAAATAATAATAATAATAGTGTCTTCCGAAACAGTAATTATTAAATAAACAAAAAACAGCATAAGATTGTTTCTTAATGAACTCTGTTCTACATATTGGAGCGCCGAAATTAGGTTAAAACAGATTGATGAACACACCCTAAGATATTGTCAAGGTACGCTTGACTAAGCTCCGTGTCTGTGACAAAATATAATTGGAGACTTTATGCATTTCAATAGCAGTTACACCCAAAAGTTATTTCCTGTCATTCTATTTCTTCACATCTCTCATTAATCATTTAAGTAATTCTCACTCGTTTTAACATCATAACAACACATAATTCAAAACAAATAAATTTAGCAAATGCACTAGAAAGTTTCTAACATTGCTCGAGGCTAAAAAGTACATTTAATAAAATAGTACTCTTAGCAGTTTGGCAGTTCTTTTTTTTAAACAGGAAGAGAGGAATTTTATAGTATTGGAGAAAGGCACTTTACCTGATGCTACGAAATACACTTCCTTTTGAACCAATTCGTAGGAAAGTATTGGGTGTGGTGGCCTGGTGAAAATAGGCGCTCTTTTCATTGGCTATAAATGTATCCGGAACCCATATCCTATCAGCTACTTCTGCTCCTACGGAGAGGCTCTCCAATCCAGCCTTGCCGTCAAATGAAAGACGTTTATCTACCCATTGTTGACGAAAATAAAAGTCTAAAGTAAAATCCTGTAACAGAAATTATTCGTGTAAAACATAAAACCGTGTATTACAATACTACTATAGTAATAAATCAGTTACGTTAACCAAACTACACTTGTTCACTGGGTTTTTATATAGGTATAAAAACATTGTTATTACTACTATAGTAGTTTCGTAAATTAAATCTATATTTTATAAATTACATGTAAAATAAGCCTTTACATTATAAAAAAAAAATAATAACAGTAATCGGTTTAATACTATAGCAGAATTGCAGCGATGTCGAGTATTTTTAATTGGTTTTCTTCCAGTTAGTTCTATTATGGTATATGTAGTGAGGGCATTATAAGCGTAGAGAGTTTGTCCACACTTGGGACTAATTCTAGTCAGTTGTGGGAAACTTCAGATATTGCTATCAACCAATCGATTGCATGTCCACTTCTACAAAGTTAAAATACTGATCTGAAACGTATCCCAGCTTAGAAGATTAACCGTTGTCTCGGTTATGAAAGACTGTGAATGGAATTAGATAATAAGAATTCTATGTTGAAGATTAAGTCGAGATATCGGATAATGATCGTGTTAACGCATTAGCTAATGATTTGGAGATGAGAAAACAATCTAATCATGGAATATAAATGTTACCTTTTACACTAAAAAAATCGGGATAATTGTTTTTATGTTGGATTTCTTAAGAAGAACAAAAGAAAATATGTTGTTGTAAAAATAAAAGAACATAGGAAAACAAAATGCAAACAGAAACAGGAAACATTAAAAGAACATAGGAAACTCTTTCAAGGAGACAGTTTCCTACGCTCTCTTATTCTTGGAAAAGTTCTGATATTTGTTCTACTCCATTTATTTCTTCATTTTTTTGACATCCTGTTACATTTGGGAATGAAAAACTTCAGCCAACTTCCTGAATAAAAGTTCTGAGATATTTTTCATATTAAAATGATTTTATACTTTTTACTTAATAATTATATATAAAAGCATTTCATATTACGTTAAAATTTTGAAGTTATTAATAAAATTCTCAGTTATTCTAGCAATTATAATGTCGATTAAAAGCATTATCTGTTGATATATATTAACTATTTTTTCAAAGAACATTTTGATTTTTATATGTTTGAACTAAAAAAAAAGTGTGATAAATTTCTTGTAAACAATTTTTCTGATATTTTTCACGAAAAATGATTTAATATCTATTAGATTTAATAAACATTTTAAACATAAGCAGAATATTTCGTTATTCAAGCCGTTACGATCCTAATATCATCACCTTGGCGGAGAAATTCTATTTTTGGATTTGAAAAACTGTAAATTTGAGGCTTTCTTTTCTTTATAATAAAACAAGTAAAAATATTTATTTATTTTTTATATAGTGCAATATAGTTTCCTGCGATCATATTGCTTCCTTCAGAAGTTATTTTTGTAACTTTTGCCGCTAAGATATTGGAGTTGTAATCTATACAAAACGTTTTTCCCTTCTATAATTAAAACTACAGATAATAAAACTAAATGATAATTTCCTTAAAGAAAATTCGCATCTTTTCTCCCAAAATGGTTATTGTTCTTTTTTTTTGATAGTCGTCAATTTGACAATAAAGTTTCGTCATCAAGTTTGTGTACAGTTGAAAAGTTATATATTAAAGTTAGTTAAATAACAAATTAGTTTTCTTAATAGTTTTGGATGAATACCAAATAGAGCAGGTGCGTTTTATTGATCTCAGCTATAGGAAGTTAACTTGTAATTCGGAGCATGTGTTCGATACATTACATATGTATAGAGGGCCTTATGAGAACGAATTATATTTATCTAGTCCGATATCTGGAAAAAAAATTTAAGCTTAAAAATTTTTCCTGAAAAAAAAGAAAGCGAATCGACTACATATTTAAATTTACTAAATTAATCTTCTAAGATTAAAAGCCGTTTCGAAATTATTCACGTTTTTTTTTTCTGTATGTAAGAGGTCAGTGTAGAAGTGTAGCAGTATATCTAGGGAAAACGGATTAAGGTGATTACCGAATAAAGTCGTAAACAAACAAAAAAAAATTACTAAAATTACATGTTTATGACGCAAAATTGCGTATCTTCCACGTAATATGTTTTGCAGGTCTTAACTTCTGTATCAAAATGTATCAAATCTCTACACGAAACTGAACTTATGAGTATAAAACTACACATAAATCTAGGTATAAAAATCTATTTATAATGCAAAATAAGGTCGAAATTCGTTCTCATAGAAAAACCTTTATTGATAATATTTTCTTATTAAAATATATTGTTCATTTTAGGAAAGTTTTATGTAAATTTTACTTATTATTAACACACGAATACTATATTATGTGAAAAATATGAAAAAAATAAATAATATTCACATCTTCCACTTTTTTTATTATTATTATAAACATAAATTCATAGTAAAAAACAACTCTGGCATTTTTATAATTACGAAAATACTTTTGAGAGTTTGTTACGAAAGTTTTTAAAATGTGTACGATCAAAATAGGTTGTTTAAGTTTATTATGATAATAATAAAGTCTACATGAAATTTCACTAATGCTTCATCTTGTATTAATAACAATGTACAGCTAGATTGGACGAAGTTAGCGAGTCAACCTTGTTTAAACACATCATTAGTTTCAAAGATAATCAACATAATATTGTATATCTAATTAATTTCTTAATTATATATCAAAATATTTTGTGATTTCGGTTGTTAAACTTATTCAGATAATTTTAGTATTAACCAGGGTATCTTGCGGTTATTTTTTATTTTTTTTTTTTTAGCTACCAATTTTTCTTGTGAGAATTTTTATGAAACATAAAAATCAATTACGAAATTGTTTGTTTTAATATATGTAATATTAAAATGTTCAAAAAATGCAATTTGTAAGAAATTTCTTTGCCTGAATTTTATAGAAGAAGAGAAAATGTTTTAGTGGTTTTCTCATTTAATCTTTGGTCGACGAATGGAATTTGGCAACATCCCAATCACATTTTAAGTGTATATATATATATGTATATATGTATTTATATGCGTGAGTATTACCGGCGATAAAATTGTTTGAATTTTATTAAGAAATTATTGTTACTTCTGAATATTCTTCATATTTTTCACCTTATTAGTAAGATTCGATAATACATTCGGATTTATAAAAATACAGTAACGCAAACTTTAGATATTCTTTCGATACAGATCAACATGAAATCTCTCTATTTTTATAAATATATATACACATATTGCGAAAATTTTATAGATGAAATTTATAAAAATAACTTAATTTTTTACAGTTTTCAATATAATTCATGCAAATTATATTATAGAAACTGCTTTAATCATATGAAACTTACCATTTGAACTTCGGACACTGAACTAATACTAAGAATGTACATTGTAACTCCCACCTCCACTGGTGGCCCTGCCAAAATACATTTACAAGTATTTTTTATATAGAAAAAAACAACCAATCTTTTTAATAAATATTACGATTTAAAACATACTTTTTTAAAAATATGTTCAACCCATTTTATTTTATTTCTTGGATTTAATGTAAAAAACACGAATGATTTTTTTTTAGAGATATGTTAAAGTAAAATATTATAATATTATATCCTGGAGCTATATCGATGATTATTATTAAAAAGTTAGATATTACATAAGATTTTATATAAAAAATATATTTTGAATCTTGTATAAGTAGTTACTTATGTTGTTCGTTCATTATCAACAGTACTAGGTCTATGTTATTGCTATGTTATTATTAGTATAGCAATAATATAGAACTATTTTTGTTTTACTTTCTCGACTGTTTTTCTTTCATTTTTTATATAGTTTTTTTTTTTAATTACTTTTATCGTTTAATAAATAAATTGTCAGTTTAACAGAATAATATATTGATTTATAAATATTCAGAAAAGTTTCATTAACAAAATAAAAAGTTTTAATGATACATAATTCACCAACATAAACGTTTCGAAATGTCGTTAAGAATCGGAACTTATAAAATAATTATAAAATTGATCGTTTTGATTAAAAACGTCATTCAATTCTTGTTTATAAAGAAATTACACGCATTTTTAGGATAATTGTATCGTAAGATCGTTGCTTCCTTATTTTGACGAAGGAGGTCACATTACTGACACATAACAATCAATAATAAAATGAAACCATCTTTAAAAAAAAAATAAAATGAATATTTCAGTTTTTAAAAATCCAAAAATGCGTAATATAAAAAAAAATAAATATTTATAGAATGAAATTCAGTTTAAGAGATTTTTTTTTCTTTAATTTAAACTAGAATTATTCTTAATGAATTTTGGTTGTAAGTAGTGAAGATGATTAACTGAATGAAACGATTTATATGCGATTCTCTATAGAACTAAGTTTGATTTTAATAAAGTAAGTGCGTTAATGTGATCAAATTTTGGTTAAAATATTTCTAGAATGAAAATAAAGTGTCTATTTACCTCCATAATTGGGCCTTACTCTTCTGTCGTAATTGTTGTCTGAAAAGAAGCTGTTTAGTATAACTGATATTTCTTTTCCTTTTTCCCTAAAAATGCGAGAAAAAATTATTATTATAAATTATAACAGCAACAAGATTAAATATTTTTTTTTATATATAAAAACAACTAAAACAATTCTTAATAGTAAGTTATTTAACATCGATTTTTTTTTCTTTTTATTCGTACTTTTTAATGACCAAAGTTGTAATCACATCAAAACTAATTGTAATATATGCCAAGTTATATCATCAATTATGCAAATTATAAATTATGTTAATGTAATAATTAAAGTTATGTTAATCGATTTGCTGTTTTTTTTTCTTTCTTTATTCTCTTAGGTGAAAAAATATTAATTATAAGAGGGAAAAAAACTCAAAATAAAAATAAATATTTCGACGTATCCATCGATATAACGACGTCCTTATGATAAACATTAACTGGATCCTGGCACGATTGTTGCACATCGAATTTTCGTTTTACAAGAAGGAAAAAAATCAACAGATATATAATAAAATTGGATATGTATACTTTTAATAAGTATATTGTTATTTATAATTTTAAAAAATAATAATTTTAATAGAAAATTGTACTGTATATTATTTTATTCTTGGTCGTATCTGACCTTGACATTTTATCTCCCAATATAAAATGTTGTAAACAGGAAAATTTAGTTAAAATAAGACGATCAAAAATCATATATTAAATTTAAGGCCATGCTTAAAATATTAAGATAACGAAGTTGGGAGTATAATGCTTTTATTACTAACGGACCATATGCTGTAATGTTAAGAGTTACTAATACGACGAGATTTGATAAAAACGAAAAGGAATAAAACTAAAATACTGCATGGAATATTGCCAGGGTATTCTATACAAAGAAAGATAAATCATCTGAAGAGAGAAAAAGATTATCAACAATTGTCTGCTATGTTGGCAGAAAGGAAGATACTGATGTTACAGCGGTGACCATGGCAGCCACCTGTTTAACGCTCTCTCTTCACTTTACCCCATGCACTTCTCTGTTTATTACTTATTGGTTAAAAAAAATACACCTTAAATGATAAATACTCACTGAAAAGCAAAGCATTGGTTCCATACGAGTGGTAAAATGACCAAAAACCCACTGAACATCAGCAAGTTTCGAACATTGGTCATATCTTCTTAGCCATTTATTTCTTGAACCCAAATGGAGGTCGACACCTCGTTTCTCTGATTGTTGTCTCCAGATATCCACTTCACACTGTTGTATATCCTACGAAACAGTATCCAGGGTATAAAACTGCGTTTTGCCGCCTCTGCTGTCTCTCATATCTCTTCTTCGGTACACAACTCTTTATCTGCTGCTTGACTGTCGTCGATACACTCGGATGTATGCGAATCAATGTCTTGCAACAGCTTTGTAATTCCTTGACGTGTTGAATTAGACAAGTGGGGCACTGTCAAAACGCACTGTCTACAATGCCGCGTATGGCTGCGATGGACGGTGGTGTTCACAGGCCGTGCGAATATCGATCGCAAAAGTAATAATGCGCATGATATCTGCGCATACGTTCCCTTCTTCACCTTTCATCGTTCCTGAATCGCAATGGAATCCTTCTCTGTTGGAGAAGGACTTAAAACAAAACAAAACTAAATTGAAAAAAAAAACAAAAAACAACAGCAACATCAATAATAATAATTCAGCAATTTCTACAACTTTAACTTATTCTGTTTCCGCCTTTATTCTTTTTTAAAACAATTTGTCTCTAGCAAGTAAAATTTTGCTAAAAGAATATTTTATCGCACAAATCGCACATGTTTCTTACAATTAAAGTTAAAATTTTAACCGAAAACAAATGCGTTTTCGTTCAGAAATTTAAACATAAATAAATATTTACTTCTCGCATCATACGAGACGTATTGTTTCTTAGACACAAAGCACGCAATGGATTATTTTAAAAAAATATATAATAAAACATATTTAAAGTTAAATTAAAATATTTTTTCGCCACCAGATGGAGACACAATTTTCCTGTTGCCTTATATAGAAGAAAGTGTTACGTTTTCCCGTAGGAACATAAAGAGTTTTTGACATAATCCTTTACGTATTAAGCTTCAACTCGAAATTAATATAAACATTATAGTATTAAAGCCGTGTTTCTTTCGCTTGTAAGAGAACTTTAGAAATGGTCTGGTATAATGCCAGTTAATTAAGATCTCCGATAAATAATTTATGCTGTACACATTATATTCATATTTGAAACTGTCTTGTCTCCAAATGATTGATACAAGTAATCATGTATTAATTGAAGTCCCGTTGAATCGCGTGTAATCGTTAAGAATTACATCAAACGACATTATTCAGTCGGCAAAATTAATCAGATTGACAGGAATTAAATGCTTCTACTTTTCTGCTTCTGTTCCGTTTCATGTTTCAGTATCAAAACACGTGATTTATGTTAGTACGACAATTCTTGTGTGAAAACACACGCTGACTTGTTAAAATAAATAAATGTAGAACACGATGCATGTTTTTCGTTTATTCTGTTGTTGAACACGATGTATATTAGTGTTTTCTTCTGTTATTGAAATTGATGTTCATTTGTCGTTGTGATATCGAAACTATACACAGCGTAGTATATTTTATTCGATTTTAAACACGGAGTAAGTCATACTTTATCATTCTTCTCTGTTGAAATTGATTGTCAAGAACACGATTTTATTTGTTATTTTTGTTTCGATTGATTGTTTTTGAAAGAAGAAAAAAATGAATAAAAACAAGATGAAAATCATACATCTTGTTCTCGAGATAAATTACACGATTAAAAACTTCGACAATTTTTTTTTTAAGACTTAATAGGTGTAAATAATTGATTAGAGTGGATGACAAAAATTCAAATAGGGATTTACTTATATACAGATCTATCGTATAGATAGTAGAAGTGTATTTATTATTGTAAATATCTAAAAAAACTAAATAATCTTTACATTTACTAAGTACGTATTGATGGAAAATATCAGCCAAAATATATTGTAGGAGAAAGATGAATAACCACGTAACAGCCTCAATGTTTGCCAATAGCTAGAAGCTATACCTGCACTTCTGAGTCAACATTCAAGACATTTTCTTTACAGAAAGAATAAAAAAAAAAAAAAAATCTTACTAGATATATACTAAAAATATTGAATTTATAACTCAAAAAATTTCAATTTATCTAAAATTATTTCAAAATTCAATCCATTACGGTTTATTTTTATTTAATTGTATGTGTTATAATTTAATAAATATTTTTGATAAAATTATTTTACTGTTTATCTATAAAGATTGGCACGGTCGAGAAATATTTAAAAATTTCTAATAAGCATTCGTGTTTCGTAGTTTGAGAAAAAGTTAATTTAGATTTTTTTTTTTTTTTAAATAATAAATCCGAATCGATATCTCGATTTGATTTTTTTAATATCGAATATGTTATTTAAATTATTTAACGAAATATGACCATGCGTTAACATCGAACAGTCTACACGGCAATTTTATACCGAACTCATTCAGCATAGCATAAAATGAAAAATAAAATTTCGAATAATAATAATAATAATAATAATAATAAAAGTTGTTTATGATATCATGATAATTTTTATAAAGTTTTGGAAATATTTTATGGTGGTATTTTGTTTCAATTTTTTATACTGAATTACTTGTAGCCGTTTCCCCAGATGCTCATTACGCATTTAGAGATAAAATTATGCCTTATCATTTTAATGTTTCATATGTGTAAAACTTGAAAAAATAAGTTTAGAAAAATCTTATATTTATTAGATTGAAAGATATAATTAAAAATATATATATTAATACAATAGAAGAAAAGAAAGAGAAGAAGAAACTTTGATTAATTCATTAGTCGTATAAATGGGTATGTATAACAAATTACAGTCATTAACTTATGTTTTATATATACCGGTATACATAAATGCATTTTTTTATTAGTTTAATTTTATATTATCTAATTTATAAACTATTTTCTTTTAGAATTTAGCACGAATTATTCAAATAAAAATTTAATACTTTTTAAAATATATGTATTATTTTAAAGATTGGATTATAAATTAATAAGTGGATCAATTATTTAGCTATCTATTATTGTAAAATATATAAAAATTTATATAAATATAAGACATGTTTATATATTTATCAATCGTTTTTTTCTTTTTGTAAGAGTAATTGCAAGTTTACAATAAAACATTTTTACTCTATAACATTTTAAATTGTCATAATTTTGCATATACACTATTATATTTTGAATTTTTTAAATATGGGTAAAGCTTTTATTGATGATACTTAATGATATGACTAATTTTTAAAAAAAAAGTATATTAAAACGAGTAAAATAACTTTTTAAACTTTCGACGTGGTCGTCTTATCACCTACGAACTTCGAAATTAATAGATATATTTGTATGGTTTGTCTAGTGAAAAATGATATGCAGTTCGAATGTTTTAGATGTTTTTTCTTGAAATATTTTTGAATGTACGGACAACTAAATGAATAATGTGACTATACACGGTCTTTTTGTAAAAATGGCTAAAAATATACTAGATGATTCCACATATGCATAATACAGATGCAAAATTCAATGAAATTTGGTTCGACATTCGCCATTGATATGTTCGTTCTATTATGTCCATACATATCAATGGCATCACTATTCATATTCTTGTAATGTCCTGTTTCTTACAGAGTTCAGATGATGTAATCATAACATATAATGTCAAAGACATTCCTCATTATAACGAATCAAAAATAAAGCATAACAGATTATTTTATATAAAGTACACTAGATTGATAAGAAATGTAAAGTGATATATTATATATGAAACATTAAATGGATATTCTTCCATTTATCGAGTTGAACTAGTTACACTATATTTATTGATAAATATATTAAGAAATACGAAGTAATTAATCTTATTAAATTCACTTTTTAAACATTGAAAATTAAACAATCTATATTCTACATCTTGTTCAAACTAATTAACCGACTGTTCTATTAATAACTGAAAATTTTAATATAATATTTTAAATCTATAATTAATAAATAATTTTTAAGATACTTTAAAGAAAAATTAACGATTGTTGGAAAAGTTTAGACCACAAAAATTTAGAATAGATTGTAACTTCTATATTTGTGCTGTTTAAGAAAAATATTATCTTTTGCAAAGTTTCGGTTGCAATTTACTCCAGAAAATGTCCATGTTTCATTTTACTAGAATTTGTGATTAAGTAAAGCATATAACATCCATCACGAAATAGCGTGAGGTATTCTATCACATCTCGTGAAAATAATGTTGCGAGAGAAGTCGCTTGTTGCTTTATGCGAGGGTATTAAAGTGGCCTCTCCATATTTCAGGAGATATGTAAATAGCCATATACTTAGCCAGTACAACATCTGGCTCCTCTTTGATTTATCCATAAGTTAAACTCACTCTAGACAAAGATGTTCCCAAGATAAATGTTAATAAGTCGACAATTAATTTAAGTTTTTAGTTGTGATGTATTTGACATCTCCATTAAGGATATATTTAATGTAAAATAATAATTAATAAATATTTTTAAAGTTTTTTTTTAAACGAACAAGCATATTTCTAACGATTAAAAGCGGCAGCAACGATTTTTTTTTTTTTTTTTTTTTACGGGCGCTTCAAAATCGATGACTATATAAATTGATTCAATATAAGCATTTTTAAATTCTAAATCATCGCATAAACTATAACATGAATGCAGAAAATGATTTGTAAATGTAAATGACTGAATTCGTGACATACCATAATATTAAAAAAATCAATCATTATTTAAGAGTCTCGGAACGGAACTAGAACTAAAATTTCTCCAATATTTAAATGAAGTAATTCTCCATACTAGAAATTTTATTCAAAAATAACAAGAAATCGAGGAAGAAGTTTAAAAAAAAAAAAAAAAAGCTAATATTTAAAAATTAACGTATCGCGAGATCTTTCTGATGATCTGTCATTCTGATGATGAAATTTTTTTTTTAACACTTGTCCATTGTAAGTTTTTGCTATACTTACGTGATAAGTAACACGGATAAACTTTATAAAAATTCTTTAAACAAAATATTTAACACGCAACGTTCTAAACTTGCTTCATATCGAAGTGATAGACACAATGCGTGTTATATTAATGCAAAATTTTATTAAAAGAAAAAATTTTAAATTTAATTATATTAAAATTTGATGTTTTATCATATGACCCGATATACGATATTTGGATTTTCATCTCGGGCAAGCATGTGTAGATTCAGAACCACAAAAAGAAGTCTTTTAATTGATTGAGAATTATTGTTTTTCAGTTACAAAATCGTGTTAACAAGTAAATTTGTTTGTAAAGAACATAACAATTATGTCAGAAATAAGATTTATCTATTTGATGACTGACTTGTTTGATGCCATTAGGAAGAAGAATGGACGAACAATAGCAGACACTTAAACAGATGGAAGGATAGTTGGGCTTCTAACAAGCTACAAAAGACTAGAAGCGATCAGTCATTCTAAGAATATGGCTGATCTGTCTACGAAACTGGAAGCGTAAATTTTATTTATTCGTTTATTTAAAATTTATGAGAAGTGTAAGAAGATAGAAGCCAAGATAGATGATCTTAGTTCTAGCTTGCTATACAGTCGATGCAGAAATGTTATAGTCGAATGTTATATTGTAGAGTTGGAGTAAAAACGAGAAAATGAAAAGAAGTTCAAAATAATATTAGACTATCATATGAATATTGAAAGAACGAAGTGTTCCATCCAGTTGATTGAGCAGGATCGTTATTTGAGCTACTTTCCCAGTATAATTCTTAAATAAAAACAACTAATATTCTTCAATTTATTGATATCGCTGAACAGAAAACATCAAAATTTTGAGTTCATTTCAAATAATAAATGTTTCAATATAATTAACATGTTTTCATAGTTTCTGTATTTAAAACATTTTATTCTTAAAAATAAATATCTAAATTCAAAATATTTTATTGCCCAAAATTTATACAATCTTCTAGCCCAAGCGAACATGGAAGTGAATTATTGTGATCTCAAAGGAATCAGATTAATTCACTTATGTTGAAATAGATACAAGGGAATGAAAATTAGTCAGTTGATACATGTGACGAATGATATAGAGAAATTAGCCCATCTTGCTTACTCCTATGATCTCATAGCAGGAGAAGCACAGCGAGACTCCAATGAATTTCCTGGATACTCTGCGGGATTCTGTAACAATTCCGTCAGGATTACAAACTGTTGTTCATTAAGAATTTTTTATATATTAAAATCTATGATAAAAATAATTGGAATCGCTTTATATAGATAGTCGATTAACGAACTATTGTTCATTTCTTTCATATTTAGGAGAAAAAAAGGAATTTTATTCAAGCTGAAACAATTCTATATAAAAAAGGAAAGGCGTCAATAAATAAGAATTAAAAATATATCATAAAAAAAACTTGTATTCTTGATAAAAATATTTCGTTTGATAAGAGCTAATGGATAATATCAATTATCAAATTTTTGTGCAAATATAATTCACTTAAAAGCAATTCGAAATAAAAACAAAAAAAGGAGGAAAAAAATCGTGTTTTTTTAATACTATAATTTCCAATAAAATTGTTTTTGATACAATATAAAATTAAGATATGCTGTTAGCGTATTTCGTGGACCCTTAAAAAAATAAATACTTTACTAACTTACAAATTAATGGCAGACAGAGATAATACAGTAAGATTATATATATTTGCAGAAAAATAAAAATAAAAAAAAACTATTTGACGAGAATATAAATGATTCTATTATAAATGCATCACACAAAAATAATAAAGACTGTATGAAATAATTAAAAATAAACAAGTGATACAAACGAATCTGCAATTAGGTATTAATATTGTATTAACATCAGAACCACTTTCAAATTTTAATCTTTAGTAAGATTAATTAATTCTTCAATTTAGTATGAAATTTAATCCCATTTTTGTAACGTAGATTTCGAAGTTATTTAGCATAACTCAAAATAGTTAACGCATCTTAAACTATTGTAATAATTCTTTAAGAATGTATAGTGAAATTATTATTTAGAAATTGATATAAATCTCGATAGAAGAGAATAGAAGAGATTTTGCAAGTTATTTAATGATCATGATCTTTATGTCATCTTAGCAAGAAAATCGACATAAAAACACTCCACTATCCGAGAAATCATTCACTCATAATCCGTAAATCTTCATCCAACAATAATTGGAGAAACTAAGGAAACATCAAACCTCTTGAGTTCTTCCAATTATAGTTTAGGGGGAAAATGACAATCGATCAGTTTCGTGGAGATTATCACCGATATGATATATTGAAATAAAATTCAAAATTCCAAATCATTTTTTTGAAAGAACTAAATTCTTTTTAAATTTTGACTCTTTAGTCGGTAAGTATTTAAGAGCGTGAAGAATATGAATGAGAAAATATTGGGGGTTAGGCTGAAATGATCAATTTTTTTTTGTTTCCAAAAAGAATTTTCTTTCTGAATCTTAAAAACATAAATGGATATTTAAGCTATTTAAAATTTTCATTTAAAAGAAAACTTTTCTTTAAGGATAATATTTTGCCTATTTAAAGGATATTATAATAAAATCGTCAATAGAAATACTCTAATCTTTTTTTCATTAATTTTGCGAAATCTCATCACCTTTTGATCGAAATTACAGAAAATTTGTTAGATTCCAATATGAAAACTGAGTTTATACGAATTTTAAACAGCTTTCATCATTCAGCTTTCCTTTTTTTGTCATATAAAACTTTTTAATACGGAAGAAATTTTGCTATAACTCTTAAATTCATGTTATGTAAGTAGCAAAATATTGCAACTCTTACATAAAAAATTGGCAGTAACAATCTCATATGACAATTGATTATATATAAATTTTAAGAGAATTAATTCTATTTAAAATAATGTTTTCTTAACTGCACAGTCAGGAACTGACCATTAAATTCTTTGTGACAAAAAATATTTACCGGTACTTAATTATGGGCGATATGAGCTATAATTTGAAAGACAAGCTCAAAAGATGCATATATTTTATAAGTCTAAAAATTAAAATTTCTTAATAATGAAAATATTTTACGTTCTTGATTATTCAAATCAACGTTGCACTTGCTACATATGAAAAAGATATCGGAATTTCTAAAATCCACAGTTGATCTGAAACTCGATTCTTTAATGGACTATTTATCCATAGAAACGCTTCAAATTTATATTTAAAGAGTGTTTATATATCAAGTTTCAGAACTATATATAATGTTTTCTTATATTATTTTATGATATTTAAAAAAAAATAAAAGAGGTAAGAACTGAAAGCAGTTTTTTATTTTATGCTTTCTGTAAAGTTTCTGAAGTTATAAAGTGGCGAAGTAATTTAATTCATATAAGATTGAAAATTGGTTGTAATGGTTTTGTGTGTCATCGAGAAAATTAGTATAAAAATTTACAGAATTTTATAGTTTGTTATCTGAACTCATACTAAAGAGATGAAGATAAATGAACTGTTGTCGAATGATGGCAAGGAAATTATTGCAGTTATTATATTGTTATATCATTGTTATTAAATTCTATGTTTCAAAAAATCATATGAAAAATAAAAAGAAATCATTATGGAAATGTATTATTTATGGATTTCTGCACCATATGATTCAAGGTATATTGTAAGTTATCCATGTATCAGCTTCGAATTGATTTAGTATTGCATTCAGATGCAGATCACAACTTTTCTTTCAATGCAACTTTTTTCATGCTTGAAACAATTAGTATTTTTCTTTCGGTTAATATCACATATTACTTGATCAAATTTTAGCTGATCTATAATGAATAATGGATTATTTTAATCATTCGTTACCTTGCAATTATTGCAATGATCTGATCAGATTATGAATTTGTGTTCCTGTTTAGGAAGAATAAGAAGATAAATGGAGAATTTTTCAATGATTTCAGAATCTTATAGAATTAATTTCTATATGAAAAATCACAAGAATAATCACTCATATCGTAGCTTTATATATTAAAAATGAAATACTTTCGATGAACTTTCGAATGAATGGATTTTGCAATAAGATCATATCAATTGCGGCATTATGATTAATAATATTAAAATACTTTTTCGAATTAAATATACCTGAACTTATTAAATACACAAAAACAATATAATGTAATTAAAATTTCATAGAATTTGCAATAAAAAAACTGTAAAAATTATACGAAACATATTGTTTATTTTTTAAAATGTATAGATAGTTACTTAAAAAGGAAATGAATATGTAAGAAAAAATATATATTTTCATTATAATATTTTCAAATTTCATTTTTCAAAGTTTTACTCAAGAAGAGATAATTAAAGCATTAGAAATGTATGAAATTTGCATGTCTATGACTTCTTTAGTAGTCTATATCTCTTGTATGATTATATATAAAAATAGGTTTGACTTTTTTATGTTATATTATAGGTATTAACATGAATGGTTTATTTTATAGTTTGAACATTTGCCAAACAGCTGCAAGTACTGTAAATCACGTCTGATCTACAACCGCGAGAAAAGAATCTTGTGATATTATGGCTAACACCGTTGCAGTTCACATGCGAATCGAGCAAAATTTTCCCAAGTGTAAATTAGTTACTACTTACATTAGAAAGTTTTTTAATATAAATCAAAGAACGTTATATATTTTTTTGACAAATCTTTCTCACTATTAAAAAAAAGCAACATTTATTCAAGCTAAGAATGGAAGATATATAAATTATGGCTGATGATCCAGAGCTGAGATGAGAAATGTTTGATACGTACCAAACATTTTTACATAGCTTCATAATAGAGAATAATAGCAAACATAAAAAAATTTCGAAATCATTTAGCAAGCACATAAATATCGCAACATAGGAGCGATAGTTACAAATATAAAAAGTTATATTTTTACTCATATGAAAATAAAAAAAAAAAAAATAATCGAAAACAAAAGGCATTTTTTAATTTGTTTAGAAATGTATTAAAAAATTTTTTTCTTCCTTTCTGCAGTTTTTATTTTTACTATTCTTCTGACATTTCGATTGCGATATAAATAATCGATAATATTTTAAAAATAAGTCGAACATTAAGAAAGTTTGCATATGTAAAACTAATTTTAAAATTCCAAGTTTGAAAGTGAGAAAACACAGCTGAATTAGACGTGGGAATGTAGAATATGTCACTTCCATTCCATTTATTGATGTCGAAGAGTGTGATCAAGAGAAAAAAAGGAAGACTTGATCGAAGTAAATATTCAAGCTGAGTAGATTGATAGAAAAGGAAAAAAAATAAATATATAAATATAAAAAATACATTTTAAATTTTCAATATTTTATTTTCGTTTATGCCATAAAGTTTTTTCTCGATAAAATTTTTTAAATTTATTAATGAGTCGTCACCTTATCTATTTTTTCCAATATAATAGATATTGTTTTCTATGGTAAAATTATATATTTATAAATAACAAATATTACATTTGTTATTTATAAATATATAATTTTACCATAGAAAAGAATATCTATTATATTATTATTTAAAAATTAAGTTATTTAATGTTGTATATTTATTTAAAATATACAGTATTAATTTTATATATATATATATATATATATATATCTAAATGCAAACATTACCTTAACATGCAAATTTGCAAATGCGAATATAAAGTATTATATTCGCAGTTATGTTGATAATATACAGCACATGTGATGCGTGTTCTTTGATTTGTACATTAATTTATACATTAAAGAATTCTTGATGTTCATTAGAGATTATTCATAAGTTCAGGAAGAATCTGTAATAAACTTATAGGTTCGGAGTAGCAGATCACCTTATGATGATTTAATTTTAAACATAATTTCTTCATAAAAATAACTTTTTAATAGAAAAGCATTATTGTTTCTATTCAACTGCTTATACGCTGTTTTTGAATATTTGTGCAAACTTAACATAACTGAATTTTTCAGATTCGCATAATATCATCTGAAAAAAATACTGGTGTATTTTAATAAATTTAGATTTATCTGTTAATATAATAATGATTTTTCAATTAAAATTTTTTTCTGATTTTTATGAATAGTTTAACTGCAGAAATAAATTTAAAATTATTTAATTATTTTATAACTATAGAGATTAATGTGAAAATTTTGTTTCATTTTCACATTATAGACAAAATAATTAATTAATTAAATTTAGAATAATTAAAATAAATTTTTATTTATATTATATATTACATTAATGATTAAATTTTGAATTATTTTATATTTTTTATTATGATAATTTAAAAAATAATTTTTTAAGTTATTACATAATAAAAATACAAATTTTTAAAAATAATAATCAAAAATAATATATATATATATATTTTTTTTTATAAAAATAAACTTTTAAGAAATTATATGCAATGTTCTGTGTAAATAAAAGGGATTACATGGAATATAAAAGTTGAGAAATGATTATGGATTTCAGAAATAAAAATTTAATAGTGAAAGAAAATGAACATAAATAAGAAAATGATTAAGAACGAAGAACATAATCAGAAATCATATTAAAATTGATTTAAGAAGACTTATGCAAGAGATCAGAAACAAAAATGCTCATCGAATATAATATAAATACTATGCAAATAATCAGAAATGAAAATGAAAATAATCGCATAAAAGATAAGTGATCCAAAATAAAACTGCATTTCGGAAGAGGAAGTCCAACGTCCATGTCATAAGAAAAAATAAAAGAAATCTTGTCAGCAATGCCTGGCACTAAAGATCACAGAAAATCCAAACTTAAAAATAATTAAATATAAATGATCAGAAAATTTATAAGATTCGAAATATTGAAGATAATATCGAATAATTTATCATATTCATGCGTGAGTAAATTTGTGCTAGAAACCTACTGTTCCAAAATACAAATAACATTTTATACGAATGAAGAATGTTTATATATTAGGCACATTTATAATGGACAGTCACGCATTTAAAGATCTTGTTCAATTTCTCTAAATTGATTCAGAAATAATAGTTCTAGAGGTTAAAATGCGTTATCTACATGAATTGATAATAATAATATCAATATACGAATAATTGTTCAGACAAAAACATTATTAATTTAAGATTACGTCACTACATTTAAAAATTTGCGATAAATTAAATTAACATGATAACAGTAAAAAAATATATAAACATGTTTATAAAAATAGAATAAAACTCTAAAAATACGAGTACACTTTTTGTATTCAATTATAAATTAATGTGGCACGACTGCTGATTTATAATTCATGCCCCTTTCATATTCTATCAGGTGCATTAGATATACGACATTAAAATCAACGAAATTTTTTCTTTTTGTTTTATTTTCTCTCTCTTTTAGCTGATTGTTATCGCATTTTAAATGAAATTCTCTCAATTCCTGGAATTACTTTATATCCGAGGTTATTTCTCTTATTTAGAACCGCATATATAGACTGCTGAACAATTTCTCTTGTCCGGTAGCTGCCATG
>WUQG02014321.1:0-11725 GCA_011317285.2 Androctonus mauritanicus | reverse complement strand
ACCCACACTAAAGGTACCAAAGAGTCGCATGTGGCTCACGAGTCGCAACTTGGCCATCGTAGATATATACGATAGCTAAATATCTGATTTTATTTAATTCTTCTAATTTTATAGAACTTAATAATTTATTTTATTAAAATATACATGGTATAGTGAAAAGAAGTTTATTGGATAAGTAAAGCGTTAATCTTTGCTATTTATTAAAGTGAATATCATCAAAAGCGCAGTGGCATCTTACCCCGAATATTCGAAGATGATTAATTGTAACTTTTTTAAAAAATTGTATATCATGACCCGATTGTTATTTCAAAGTTTTTGATTGAATCACATATGCAAAACTCTTGTAAGTTTAAGTACAAAAAATATGAAATGAAAATATTAAAATTTAATATGAGTTCTTGGGTCAAAAAGAAAAAATTGGTCAACTTCTCCCGATTCACTTTATATTAAATTTACACGCTGTATATAATATAATATATTGCATTATATATATGTGCTGTATATAATAAAGTATATTAAAGCATATATATTAATTAACTGCAAATCCAGAAAAAATTAGGAGACTATAAAATAAAATGCCATTCAAAAAAGGCCCTATTTAATATTTACATTTTTATTTCTGTCATCATCATCGTCCTACCTAGGCTTAAAGGCCTAGGTAGTGGCTTGTTCTGAATTCAAGCTATCGTTTCCTGGGTCTTTATCTTGGATTCCTCTTGGTTAGTAATTTATTATGTTCCTTGGAATTCTATTTCTTGGTATTCTGAAGATGTGATCTTTCAATTTTGCTATCGATAGTATGATTAAGTGGTTCTATTAAGTTATTTCTGATTTAAATATTTCTTTTCTTGCCCATTATTTTGGTTCCTTTAGTTTTTGAAAGAATTTCATTTCAGCTGTTTCAATTTTTCTTTCATCTTTCTTCTTGATGATCCAAGTTTCGTTATCATAAAGGTTTAGCTATTGTGTTAAAGATTTTATTTCTACTTATACTTTTAATTATTAGATATCATTAGCGATTCCATTCTTCAATATTTTATATAAAAAGTAATTTTAAATATTTTTTTGATATATTTTTATTGTCTCTCTAGCCTCCATAGATATTTTAATATTTTCCCTTGTTTTTAACTGTCGCTATATCTTAAAAATTCGTGATAGATTTTATTATTTTCATATCTTTTATATTATTCATTAGATTTTTCTCTCATTTCTGTTAGTAGTTATATTTCTTTAACTTTTAAGTATTATTAAATATTACTATTACTATTCTTTGCTACGATCATTTGGGGCTTTTTATTTTTTTGGACTTTTTGCTTATTTGGAAAAAAAGAAATAAATTGCGAATTTATGAAACATTCTTTTATAGTTAACATATTAAAAGTTTTCACTTATGAAACTTTCCGATGAAATACTATATAGTAATCTAAATTGAGAAAGAACTGAAAAATCTATTACTTCAAATTTAGAATTGTGAAGTTGAAATCTCTATTGATCACATTCTTCTAATATTTTTAAAGATGTGGAATTATATCGACAGTTTTAGAATGACATACATAAATACTGAATAAGGAATGAACAAGACGAGATGAAATAATGTAGAAAGATCGTTATAACTCATTTCCAGACGTTCAAACGCTAGTAGAAAACAGAAAATACATCCAAATTTATCTTTCCTAGAATTATAAATTTTGCAAAACGTTCTAAAATGATTTATTTTCAAATCTATGCTCAAATTATTTTCATCTCTAATATTAGAGTATATTACATAGAGTAATATTTCTTGTAATATAACTCTAATATATTGAACTTTCTGTACTTAGATTTAAGTTATAAGATAATGATGAATAAATAAATCATTTTTAAAATGATTTTGAAAACTAGCGATTCATTTCCCAGTCCACATTTTAAAATTTAAATTTCTCAGAAAAATTCACAGCACAAAGCGAAAATTTTTATAGAACAAATTCAGTATAAAACCAAGCTATAAAAGTTTTCATAAAATTCTTTGATGGAAGACTGGGGAAATACACCTGAAAACTAATCTCAAGTGAGCTAAAGCGGATAAAATTACAAAAGTTATAATGTAGGTTGAAAAATTTGTTGTACAAAGTGATTTTTTGTAGATTTAATATTATCATTTAAATATTGCATTAGTATGTTTATATAGATTGATGTCAAATATTCCTAGATCGTTTTGTTTCCGAAAATAATATAAGATCTACACATTTATATTCAATAAGCAAGCTTTTAGTTGAAAACCAACTTACAATAAAATAGCATAAATTTATCATGTTTTAACAATAGAATACAACATTTCTGAATCAATTTTCCTCCCATTGGCGACTCTTGCTTTAAATCTTGAAGTGTTCCCAGATTTTCGAGATAAACACGATCTTTTAGAAATCTTCACAGAATAACGAGATTTAGATAAGAAAGCATACTGCATCAGGGATAAATTGTTTAATTCCGTGTATATCGATAATTTTAAAATTTGTAAAAGTTGCTAAAATTGTTCAGTTATTGATTTAAAAACTATATCATTTTAGAATAGCAATATTTTCATTAATATTTCTATTTTGGATTAATAGATTTTTATATTATTTGAACACAATTTAAGCATTCTCATTCTGACTTATATGTAAATTTTTACAGATAACGATTTTTAAAGCTTTATCTATCTTTTGATCATTATAAAAATTTTATCTGAAGAAAATAATAATAATACACTATTATTTATTTATTATTTTTTGAAGAAGAAAAATATTTTTATTAGATGTTTGCGATTATATCTTAATTTACAAATTATAAAAATGCAGTAAATTGATTATATAGTATACAGGATCTAAAATAAAAATTTTGATTAGATATTTCTAATATGGAAAATGATAAAAATAGAAATACAGTTCTATATTAATTTTATTTAATTAAAAAAACGTAACTCTAAGGATTATATTGAAATTTATAAAAATTGAAAAAATATTTTCTACAGGATAATAAACAATCAGATTTTTCTGTATCTAATATGTAATACATATTATATTAAAAATTGACTAAACAATATTTTAAAATTTAATATAATAATAAATTCATAAATAGTATACGATATTATATATTAATTTCTAAATAAGAATAAAATTTCATTTAAAATAACAGCTCGTATTTACATGTATATATATTTTATATATAAAAGATATAATATATAGTCCTATATACATTATTCTGTTTTTCTTATTTTTAAATGTTTGTGTTTATTAAAAATTTTAATCCGGGATAGCACTTTAAATAATGGAACTAAGGATATTTATGATCTTCATTTTTGTTGTTTTCAGTTCTAAATTTCCAGAGAGTATCTTTCATCCAAACCAAAACTGGGTTCTTTTCATTTTCTTCGTGAATTGAATTTTATTAACTCGCTACGACTAAGAGATTTTGCTTTTTTTTTCTTCTTCTATCTAACCGTTTCTTTTTGGTGATATAAATTTTTTTAATTCTCTTTGGGATTTAGAATCTTATTTTTTCCTATTTTATTATCCTTTCTACTTATGAGACAGGATTTTTTCATTGTATCCTACTAACTTTTGTTATAATGATATCTTATATGTTGTTGTTTTTTTTTACATATTGTATATACAGTATATAAAAATGATTATTGTATCTATCAATGAGTTAATGGCATTTCTATTCTTATCGCTAACAATAATTTTTATTGTTGTACGCCTCTATCCTCTTTGAATGTTAGATATAAATATCCAAATCTATAAAATTATAAATATTGAATATAAAATAAAATGAAATATAATTTATATACCAAAATATTGACAAGCTCTTAGTCGTGTGCATTTTCTAAAATGTATATAACATGATAATATAATAAAGTTACATGTTCTCGAGAGTTGGATGATAGGGCTTAGTAATGGAGTCTCGTCTAGTATAATAAATATGCAACACTACTTATTAGCAAATAGGGCCTCATTCTGCAACTCTTCTCTAAATATTTAAGTTAACTTGATCTTCGGAAAAAAACTAACAATATCAAACTAATAATTTCATGAAACATATTAGATGCACTTAATTTCTGATAATATCTAATTAATCGTTTAAAGGATTAAACAAAATCGCGCTCAGACAAGAGTTTATTCAGTATTCTCGATCTAAATCAGATTTAATCGACAGAATATGTTATCATGTGTCTCTGGCCTATTAAAGTAATCATTTTTAATAATTGCATGTTCTGTCAATATGGTCTATAATTAGAAAAATTAAGTTCGCAATTATTTTTTGCACTGAATATTGGGAAATTTATTCTTTAAAAAATTTCTCAAATCAATGTTACCGATTTATCTCTAACATTTTGTGGCTGTTTTGTTAGAGCACGCTGTGTGCTTCACTATATAATGTAGTGTACTTGTTTAGTTGCTACACGGAAACTACGTCACGTACGCCATATGACGACAACAATTGGTGACTTGCCAAAATAGGCCACGGAAAGGATCAAAACTGACGGTTGGAAAGTATTCAGAAAACACCTTAATTTCCTCTTAAGTAAAAATATAACTTAATTTTTTTTAAGCAAAACGTTTTTATTAAGAAAAGATTAATGATTACACTGTATATCAAAGATATAAGATTAATAGACTAATAATAAAAAAAACTGTAGTTCTTTTTTTTTCTGTCAGTTTTATAAAGCCATGAAAATTAGTAAGGGCTTATTTCGTGGGTAAATATAATGGCTTCTTTATATCTCTGTTACCGAAACTATTATAATAAGTTCAAAGTACGGCATTATATTTAATTAAAATAATACAGTAATACATTTAGTTTCATGGAAAATTTACGCATATTTATTGAAATTTTATTTTAATATTAATCCAAATTTTTTTTTTCGAATAGAATTAAAATAATACTTTTTCTAATTAAATTTGATTGGAAAGAAAAGAAAAACATAATTTGGATAACGTAAATGAAAGTTTGTTAACATTGCGGAAACCAATCTGTAAACATTAATTAACTACTTCAAACAACATTTTCAGATCGTTCAGTTCATTTCATACTTGTAAAATGAAATAGCATAAATATGTAATGAATTAAACAAACAAAAAATCGAATAGAAACTTAATTATTTATTTTAAGATGTAATGTTATGGATTTATTATCAGAATAATTAGATATTTAGTATTAAATGTAATTTTTTTGTTACTTTTTTTCAAAATTTCGAAAATTAGATTTTAGGAACAATATTGGCTTATTGATTTAATCAATAGTCGAGTAGTCAACAAGGAACCGTTCGAATTAAAAATACTTATTTTGGTTATATTGTTCAGCTATAGGTCTGTTTTAAGAGATTAAAACATTTCATTGATTTTATGTGATTATTTAATTTATTTCTTTAATTTTACATGTTTTTTTAATTTAGTATAACTTATTGATTTATTTTTCGTTGTAAACATATTAGAAAGTTTTAGTAAAGGCAAACAGTAATAAAACAGATAAAAAATACACATCTGTGGACATTAAACTGATAAGTCTGAAAACGAATTAAATTTAAAGAAGTCGAAAGATTGAACGAGTATTGCATGATTTTTCGTTACAAAAAAATATATTTTTATTCCTCTGTATTATTAAATAATATTTTATGATAAAAATCATTACAAAAATGGGAAACTGACAACATAATGACTATCACATAGCAAATTTCCATTTATTTTCTTTAGTTAAATCACGGATTTTAACATAAATGCTCATAATTTAACTAAAAAAATGTAGATCTATATCTTAACCATTGTTTTACTAATCAAGTGCGATAGCACTAATGTTCTGATTTTGTAATAAATGCAGAGAATGTTTTTTGATAAAGTTTTACGTTTATCTATCAGAAATTCTGTGAGAAAATCGAAAAAAATAAATAAAAATATAAATTAAATATTTATAATTATTTTAACCATCGAATAAATATTCGCTGATGTAAGAAAATCTACTGTTGCATTTCTTTGCAAAATATTTCGCTGAATATAATTTAAATAACTGAATGGATAGAAATAATAAGCTATGTAAAGAAACAAGTATTCAAGTAATTATGTACATTATTTATAACGTATTTACAAGTCTATAATATACCAGGTGCGTTGTTAATTGATGGCTTGCTCGATGAAGATTTACGAAAGAGATAAGGAAGCAATTGTTTTTAAAACGTTAATCATTTGTAACTCTATTTAGCGTTGTAAGATGATTTTCATTCGCTTCTCCATGATTTGTTTTAGAGTATATTTAGAATAGGATTGTTCAATTTTTAAGGTTTCTTTCTACGATAGTCCACTTATTTAATTTTGTGGTCTGCTATTTAATTTCCGATTTTAAAAAAATCAAAACACATTCTGTATATTTTAAGAATCAAATGTATTGAACTGATTGCTACTTCAACAATTAATTTATAAATATAATAAAATATAGTTAAATTTTTCTAATATTTTAGCCTTAAATGAAAGGAAATAAATCTATTAAATTTAGATAGTTCTAGTGAAGTTATAAATTTATTAATGCTAATTTTTTTTTAAATTAGAAGTAATAGTATATAAGATTTTAGACTAAACATTCTAAATGTTTTAAATTTGATTTATTTCTTTTAAAGATTTATTGTTGTTTCTTTTTTCGTCGTTTTATAGACCTATTCTGGACTTCTAGAGAATGGTTCGAACAGTCAAAATCTTCAAAGCTATCAGAAAGTTATCGAGATTTCGGGATTTAGTTTAAGATTTGAGGAGAATGTTATGGAATCGTATGGATGAAAGGTTTATTTTCTAGTATTTCATTGTATTCCACCAGGAAAAGTTTTTTAAAAATTAAATACATTATTTGATTTATAGATTTGAATAAAAAAAATATCATTATCTAATTCCATTTAGAATTTAAACTCATTGGATTAATTTCTGAATATTTTATAGAATCCGGTAATAAATTTTTGTATATTTTAAAATCTTAATTTTTAAATACTAGTTGGAAAATTCGGACTGTATTATTTATTGTCTATTATATAAATTATAAGTAATTTTCGATAATAGATTTAAATAATTGTTTAAATTTCCTAATTCTTCTATTAAAAAAATCGAATAAATGTATCAATTGCATTAGCATAAATATATTTAAGCTATTCGTAATAATTTATAGATTTATTTTTCTTCATTTAATATTAAATTAATAAAATTAATATTAATTTAAAAACTGCTAAATCACTTTTCCTATATAATATTAATCAATCTTTGTATCTAAGCTCGAACTTACCAGTATTTACTTATTCATTAGTATCTTTGTTTAGCCTCTATTCCTATAGAATTCTAAAATATTTAAACGACTGGCTAACTTTTAGGTTGAAGAATATACTTGTATTACCAAATATTTAGTTTAAAGATATAAAAATAGTTAAAAGAATTTTTTAAATTTTATATCAACACTTTCAAGACGAAATTATTTACATTTAAGATAATGATAAAAAAAATAAAAGAATTGTATAGTAATGTCTTTAAGACCTACAATATCAATTTTTGATATTAATTTAATCAAAGAATAATTTAGGCAGCATTAAAATTCCGTCTTTCATCTTCATTAATTAATAAAGTATTAAATCATCTCTTATTGCTTTATAACCAATTTAAATTTATTTTATAATAAAAATTAAATAGGTTTATTTCAATTTATTTTAAAATATTAATTTAATTAAGTTTAAGCTTATTAAACTAATAATTTTAATTTAAAACTTTTATTCTTCTTTATATATGTATATATATATATATATATACAGTATATAAAAGCTAATGAGCTAATTACTGAATGCAGACCAAAAAAATGCAACATTCCGTAGACACTTTATAATAACAGACTTAGACCTATCTTAACTCATAAATAATAGACCAAGAATTTTTTATTATTCTCATAGATCTTTGTTTAGTCTATTGTTTAGGAAGAAACCTATTATTCATACTGTGTACGTAGGCCTAGCTTCTGTTTTCAATAATAAAAATAATATTTTTTTATATAACCCACAAATTTCCAAAGGTATATTAGATATAAAATGATGTTCTATAGTGTATTCATAACAAATATTTTTATAAATATCCCAAATTTTAATATAAAAAGACGTCAAATTCGTATTTCAAGGGTAACGTAAAATGTAATCTGCTCATCATTCTTAAATTAAGCAAAAATGTCGAACAAGAGAATGAAAAGAGAAGTTTCATTCTGTGATCGTGCATTCGCTTCGACAATCTGTCCTTGGATTTCCGAGGTGAAAGGTCAAAAGACAACTAAAGTGGTCTATCAGGTGCGCCCTCTTCCGTTCTTAACAACGAATCGATTCGGCCATTTTGAAGTGGAAATCTTCCTACGAAAACTTATGGCTTCAGCATAAAAGGATTTAAAAACTAACATTCTTTAAAAATAAGAAAATTTTTTTTTGATAATTTACTTTTGTTTCCGTTTAATAAATTTATTACTTTGAATGTAAAAAGTATCTATTTAAAATAACAAACTTTATTATGGGCGTAACGTTGAGGCCTGACTTTAAACTGTTACGATATTTATTAGGATCTATGTGACTCGGATAAGAGAGATTAAATTATAATGTAATGTAACGATTTACCGCGGTTAAATTATAGTAGAGTCTTTTTTTTTAATGCTGAATTTATTACTATAAATAAAAGGATTTTAAAATGTTTTAGATAACAATCTCATCTTGATATAAAAGAATTTGTCAGAAAAGAAAATCTAGTTTTGTCAAAATATGTATTAAATTATCTGCTTTATTGATTGTTTAACCGATTTCTTTACATTATTTTTTTGCATCAATATCTATATAAAACTTTATATCGCATTTCATAAAGTATAAAAATAATACGTTTTAATACATTAAAACTGCAACAATGTTAATAAAAAATGTATAATAGTAAAATTAAATAATAAAATCAATATAATTATATTCTAAACATTATAAAACATTTATTTAATTATTTTTAATTAATTAAAAATAAAATTTTAAAATTAACTATTAATTTTACCAATCTGCTAAAATGTTTTCGAAAACTTGATCTGCATTTTTTAATGAAAATGTATAGTCCGTATATAATTTTGTAGATTAGTCCTTTTTAGAATTTTATAACAATAATAACTTAAATAATTTAAAAATTCGTAATTATCATAATAAAATACATCAACAGAAGTTTTTAAATTAGAGAATTCCAAAGAATTTTTAGAAAAAAGGTACTTTTTATTCTGAAATAGTACCATGCTTTTAAGGAGGACTAGCCTGTAGTAAAAATAGTTTTATAACTCAAGGGATCAGTTCTGGGTGGTCGAAGGGATAAGAAATGACATTAAGGTGGGTTTGTTCCGACATTTGGTTATAGTCACTAAGTGAAACGTAACGATGAAATGTTTTACTTTACCTGCTAAATTTTATAACAATATTTAAAATGTGATTTATTTGATATCTTTATCTATTATAAAACATAATGAAGACTAATTTTCTTTTAAAACATAATCTTTTTGTTTTTCTTCTAATAGTGTTTTCTTTTAATTTTTATTAATGCATATATTTTTCATTAATTAAGAAAAATATTTTAAATAATCTGATGAATAGGCCTATAATACAAAAATATTAATTTAACTATTTCTTAAATTTGTGAATAGTGAAATTCATATAGAACTTATTTGAAATTATGACAAACAATAAAAAATAATAACTTACAACAGATATATTAAATACTGCATACTTTTATAAACGATTGAAAATTAAGAAAATCTCTGTAAGTCTTGTGCATTAATTAGATATAGTCTATATTTTTCTAAGGTTTGTATAATTTAATTAATTTAATAAATATATCTAGTTTTTCTTTTTTCCATTGTTTCGTCATTTAATTTCAATTGATAATTCACGATTCTTGCACGGATTTCCTGCAATATAGAATGCTTGAATTCTGCTAACATTTCCTCGTAGTCTATATAAAAATAAAATCTCTGGAAATTTTGGCATGTGTCCCGATTCAATCAGATTTATATCATAATTGATTTAGTTTAAATCTGTTCTGAACACTGACTAAAAGCCTAAGATTTTATTCAAACTACAAAATTTAAACTTGAAAAATGCCTTTAATATTTTTCATTCAGCTACCAATTTATAAATAAAGATTTACAATATCATTTTTAAGAACTATTAATTTTTATTTAATTTCTCTACTCACTAGCTCATAATTTACTTCATTTTAAAAATACCTAATTCTATATATTCTATAAACCTACACTATTTCTTTTTATTTTCAATTCACGATTAGAATAAGATATTTCTTTTTTTTATTGTAACTTTAAAATATCCTGTTTTAGTTCATTTACGGATATACGTCAGCCAGTAGCTGATATATTACATTGATATGTGTTATTCTTGTGGGAAAATGTTTCTCTTTCAATTCATCAGGCGTATTCATTTATTTTCGATTTTTCACATGATAGATCAAGCTTTAATAAAGTTGTTAAGTCACTTACTTCTAGACGGAATTAAAATAGATAGATACTAGCCACCCGTTTAGCTTGAACTTATTAATTCAATTAGTCTATACACTATGTAAATTGGAATAAAAGCAAAATATAATAAGCATATAAGCATAAAAGCTTAACCTAATAATTGGCCTACAGCAATAAATCTATGGCCAAATTTACAATGCACAAAATATATAATAAAGTAATAAATTACTAAAATACATTGAATGTATGATTGAGATTGTAAGAAGTCATAAAATTTTTAACCGAGATGCATCATATTTATGAGAGTGTTTTTATTTTAGATTAGTAGGCCTATATAGAAACAGCTTGTTTGTATTGATGTAAAAAGATTAGGTTCTATACAATTTCTTTTGAATGAAATTACTTTATTTTCTCCCAAAGTATTTAAAATTAATAGATTAAATATAGGCCTATGTGTATATTAACTGTATTCAATTATTTGATCTTTCCTGTTATTTTTGAATAATTTTTAAATTAAGAATAAGTGAAAAATAATAAAAAGATGATTATTGGATGTGATGTGATACTAATTATTGACTTATTAAGATTTCTTAAATTTTTGATAATATTGAGGTGATTAAAATCTAAAATATTTAGATTCTGCTTAAATGTTTTCTTAATTCCAATTATGTAATAGTTAAACTTTTGAAATTAAATCATTCAAAAATATAAAATATACATATATATATATGAATAGAACTTTTTATTCTAATGCGATTAATGACTAGGCCTTATATTGAATTATAAATTTTTCAGAATAAAACCTGGATATTATTTTTATATAATTATGAATAAAAATGGATATTACATAAACTACGATGAATTATGATACATTAACAGGATTTCCTATTAGTTAGGAAACTTTCTATTTTAGATTTAAGTAAATTATTCGTCACATTTTATTTATAAAAAATATTTATAATAAGAAACATTAAATCGAACGTGAATGTGATATTTAAAATGTTCTACTAATTAGGTTACTGGTATATAAAATAGATTGACCACTCAATAGGTAGGACCTACTGAAAAATCGATCTATGTAAATTCTAATATTAACATTACTAATAAGAAATCAAAGTGAGAAAGTTTTAGATTAATGATAACAGATTCGCTATCAAAGATGATGGAAGAGGCAAAATAATCTTGGAGGAAAAAAAGGTGGGGACAATGCGGAAAAGACAAC
>WUQG02014310.1:0-11725 GCA_011317285.2 Androctonus mauritanicus | reverse complement strand
ATATAAAGAAAACCTGGATATAGATTGGACGGCCATGAAACAAATTAGACCACTGAAAAAATTTGAGCAACCTATGGTGGCAGAATCAGTAGAAATAGTAAGAAGGATGGGAAAAGAAAACTTGATTAACGACAGACTGACTTGGGAACTCCCCCACTCATGGAGATACATACTCGAAGGTTCCCGGAGGGACTAACTGTAACGCTGTCACGAATTAAATATGCTGTCGATAAAGAAAGGCTTATAATTATAGTGAAATAACAAAACTCTTCCTAAAATACCGGGACCTTGACGCTTAGTATCATCATTTCTGTGTAAACGTTTTTATGTATAATTATCTGTAATATTTCATAATACTTGAGATGTTATACATGCGTTTTTAGCTTACATGTTTTAGTTTTTACTTTCTATACTATATAATTTCTTGTTATTTACTTTTATTTATTTATTTTATTCTCATATGGCCTTAATTATTCTATTATAATGGCTTTTTTTAAAAATAATTCTATTTGAACATTCTATTTTTTTCGGACCTGAGGAGGATGCTGTATGCATCGAAAGCGTTTGTCCGTGTATTCCTGTAAAAAATTAAATAATTTTTTCTCGTTACAACTGTAGTAAGAGCTGTTTTTTGTCAAATCTAGTAAAGTATCAACTTAAGAATCGCCCTGTATAATTTGTTGCTAGTATTAAGACTTACTTATTGAAGATTTTGTTGCTAACAGATTAGTACAAAGCTATGATTATATTATGTGAAAGATTCACTTCAAAAATAATTTTATATCTTAAAAAATGCATAGAATTTGTTTGAAAAAGTAATTCAGTTTCAAATAATCAATAGATTAATTTCAATAAACAAATTTAAATAAATTTATTTTTTAATATATTAATTTAAAAATATTAAGAAATATTAGTTTAATATAAGGGATATTTTAATATATTCTATAATAAAGCATGTATTATTATTAATTGAAATTTGCAAATTTTGATTAAAAAATTCAAAAATACATAGTTAAAAATTAATCAATTTGTTTCAATATATCAAACTGAAACATTAGATTTGTAATACATTATTGTTGATTAGTAGAACAAACTTGAAATATTAATATTTTGGATTATCTTTAATCATTCATCAGATGTCTCATATATAAGAAGAGTGAAAATGCAATTTAAAAATTAAATAATAATGAAATTAAAAAATATTTAATAAGTACAAAACAAACTAACAAAAATCAATAAATTATATATTGTATAATAAAATCCCCAAAAAATGAAGCTTTTATATGAAAAATAAACATCAATGGCTCTGAATTTTAGCACAAGTTTCTTGCAGAACCAGTAAAAATGTATGAAAAGTATTTTCAATATTTTAAATGTATGGAAGCTGAGGAGGATTATTAAAAATCGAAAGCGCTTCTTTATATGATAATTTGTTTGTGTCATTAATTTTTGAATTCGTAGAATTTTCCTGCCATAGTGCTGAAGAAGTTAAATATTTTCAATAATTTAATATTTTTTAATTTATTTTTAATTACATTTTACTTAGCCACTAAATTTATAAATAGATTTTCATTTTTATGAATCTGGTTTTTGTGAATTTATATAAATGCTATAAGCAAAAAAATATAATGGAATTTGCATATGGATGACATATCATTTTAAAGGTTTTGAGGATTTTTTAAAAATAATTATAATTAAATTTTCCAGAATAAAATCAAGAAATTGATCAAAATTGTCAAAAATGTTTTATTCATAGTAAAAGTGAGGAAAGAGAAAAAAAAATTTGAAAAGTGCTAAAACAATAAAATATCATTAAAAGAATATATAATGTTATAGGCCATATATAATATTATAATGTTATATATGAATATATAATGTTAAATAATGTCTTTTTATTTTTTGTTTATATTTATGTTTGTACAGACTTAATTAACAATTACATTCTTCTATATTCTAAATTAAAATAGAAGTAAACATTTTTTCCAGTATGTTTGAAGCAGACTTCAATACAGTGGGTCGTCATTTAACATTGCCTCACTTAAAATCATTTTGCTATTAAGTCATGAGGAAAAACTAAATTAATTAAAAATTAAAGTTTTTAAGACAGAAAAATGGAATAAATTCCTTTTTTTTTTTTTTTTTAAATGTTTCCCGCATAACAGAAGGAAAATGTATTGAAAACTTATAATGTAGTTGTAGAAAATCAAATAGATTTTATATGAGTGCAAATTCATATATATCATATTATCTAAGAACATTTGTGTTAAACTATATTGCAATAAGATAATTAGTTAAATCACAGTCACATAGAAATGCTTCAATTTTCTAATAAGGGACCTGGGATCAAATTAGTATCTCATCCCTAGGAAAATTTATATGAAGTCAGAGTATGGCTTGTCTATCCCTTTCCTCTACAATTCAGCTAACTTCCACAGTATAGTCAACATATGAAAGATTGGATGTTGTTTTCAAACATTTCTAACAACAAATATTAAGAAAAACTGTCACAAACATAAAAAGTCACTTTAGAACTAGTAATTATTATTAGAAAATTATTATTTTCTTTCTCATAAATCATAACATATAATTGGTATGTAACATTTTGTAATTAAAATTTATATTTAAATCATGTTTTTCATTCATTTCATGGACAATATACTAATGATTAAATGATAAAAAGTTATCAAATAGTATCAAAATAAAAGCACTCTAACTTAACCATGACTTATAACATTAATTCTATAGATTTCTGGTTTCAGTTAACATTGTTTTATTTAAAGTCATGATTTTCAGGAACTTAACCCCAATGTTAAATGAAGACCCATTGTATTTTCCCTATGGATCTAATAATGGTTTAGCACTATCTGTTATTTGAAAAATACAAACTTAGTGCCAAATATGAATTTACATATAGACTTTTTATATTATTAGTGTATAATCTTTAATCCCCTATGGGTGGTCATCCACTATATAGCCTATGAGTGAGTGATAAGAGATGATTAAAAGATTCCTCTTTTACTCTTGTATTCTATCACACACAATTTAACTTAAACTCTTTCAATCTTTTCTCTTGCTGTTCTATATTTTTTTCACTTCATTCTTCATTTTTTCTAGTAGCTAAATCTATCAGGACAACTCACTATCTCAAAATCCTCTCATGATATATTATTAGGCTATCTTACAAAAAAAAGATAATTTGTGATTTTATATATCATTCAATGTTATTTTACAATTAAACCAATAACAATTCCTATAAACAGGCTTATATATGAGAATAATTAAAAGTTAAGAATTTATTTAATACCTATAGTTCTACATTTCTTAGTAGACAGTGATGTATACTAAGAAATATACTAAATTTAAATCAACACTAATTTTAAAGTAAATAAAAAATTTTATTTAATCCACCATTTTTGAGAGAGAAATTTATTACTATTTTTTATTGTTAATATTAAATGAAATCAGTCAAGTATAGACAATGTTTCTATACTTTACAGTGTAGAAAATTTGTTTTTTAAAACTCCTCAATTCTGTGAATCAGAAATTTTAGTATACAATATTGATTTTATATATGAATTTAATATTCTCATAATATATAATTTAATTTTTATTATTGTACTTATACATTTCTTATTAATTCTTCTAACTACAGAGATTGGCTTAATAGTAGATGAATGATCAACACTAATAATTTATCATCTCTCTTCTGTAATTTTACATCAGTTAATCAACCATGTGACACAAATTTATAATGAAAAATACCCAACAATGATATCATTAATATAACATATTTCATTTATTTATATCAATATACTAATTTTGGCATATTTTAAGTTTTATAAGTAAATTATTTTTGAATATTTTATATTATTTTTTAATCAATTTTTTCAACCTCCTCATAATTTTATTAAGGTTGATTTAATGAAGAAATTATAAAGCTACAATGAGGGTTATAAATTCTAATGCAATTTTTTTCACACCACCATTCGATAAAAATATGATGATAATGTGAAAATTTTGAATTTTTATATTAATTAATTAATGTTCATTAGCATGGGGCAGTTTAACATTTAATGTTCAATACAAGTTACTTGGATTCTCAATTATTCTAATTTTCAATTCAAATTAAATTTTAGTCCATTATTTTTGTTACTCAAAATGAAAATACTACTAAATGACAAGGAAACTAACTTTTATTTGTCATCAATAAAAAAACTGATTCTGGGAAAAATATGAAGAATTCCTAGGATTCAGGATTTATAAATTTTGCAATTTCCCAAGAAATCTTGGAGTTGGACACTTAGACACTAGTTAATATGAGAATTTAGAAGAAATTTTTAGAAATAAATTTTACATTAATGAAATCATTTTGGAATATTTGTTTAAGATATCACTTTTTATGAATCTATTTCTGTTTTACATAATAATTATATGTAAAAGAGTATTTAATAACAGACTCAGATGAAAAGTGAACTTAACTCTTCCTAATAGGAAAGAATTTTTTACATTAAATAAAAAATTTTGCCTAAAGAGATGGTTTTTTTAAAATGTAAAATAATTATATAAATTTATTTTGATGAAATGGAAATGAGTTTTAAATTTTTGACTTTCTTTCAATTTACTCTCTCTTTTAGTAATTAATACTATTAATTCAAAACCATTTTAAATTTTCTGAATAATAATTTATGTCATAAATAGTGAGTTACACATAGGGGTATTTTTAAAACAGTAACAAATAAAACTTGGCTGATACATTATTTCAAATTAAATTTATCAGTTAAAGAATAGTAAAATACTTTTGCCTCTTTAAAAAGATTTTAAACAGATGCATAGTAACTACAAAGTAATAACAAAGAAATGAATTTGGATTGTACAAATTTTAGAGAAAATATAAAAAGATATGACACAGAGAAGAGATCAAAATTATAAGCTAACATACATTTATTATTTATGAAAAATTAAATCTTTAAGTAATTTATCAATAATATATTTATTCATTGTTTATTTTAAAAAACTATAAAAAAAGTTTATTTTTAAGTTACACCATAGTTTTGAAATTGAAAATTATTTTTTCTTTAATATATTTGAAAATTTTTTAAATCTAGTTCAAAATTGTTTTGAACATTAGAATAGAATGGGTTCTCAATCTTTACATTCTACAATCTCCTTGGAGTCTCTCTCAATAAAATTATAATCTCCTGGAGGACTGCAACTCTGAGAACCCCTGAAATAGAATATTAGTCAAATATAATAGATTATATTTTTCAATTATATTATTATTGAAGTACACAACAAGAATGAAGAATTATTTTTTAATATATACATAGTGCCACTAAACAAACATATTTATTAAAACTTCAGTTCACTTTTCCAATATATGCAAAACATTGTCTTAATTATATAACAAATATGATCAATAAATCCATAATTAGATAAAGCACTCTTTAAATACTGTCTGAATTCTATTATCTGAAAAGTATTTATGCTTGTTATTTATTAAACAATTTTTTATTAATTAGTTTTTATATATATTAAGAAATAAATGATACAAAAAAAACTAAAAATACTAAACAAACAAATATAAATTCCTCTTTTACCATTCATTAAAATATTAAAATTTAGTTAAATTTGAATATTTTTATTCCATATATCTTTGAATGCATTCCTATGTCTCCATAGAAAATTAACAAAATTGCTCAAAATTTCACTTATTTTAAATGCTATAAGTATGGAAATCTTGAAACTTCTATATATAAGATAAAATATAATTTAATAAAATAGAAAATTACAAAAATTTAAACTTTTTAAATTAAGAAATGATGTTAACTGCATTTAATTAATTTTTATAATATCAGCTTCACGAAAAAGAATTTTATTTTTAATTTCTAATTTTAATTTTTCTTTATATGATGAACTGTCTTCTTTTACTTATAGATTTCTGAATTATTATTTATATTTTTAAATTACTGTAATTCTGAATATAGTTGTTAAATATTAATGTGTAAAATCTACTTTTTCTATAAAGATTTAACAGATACTATCTTTTAAGAGTAATTAAGAGCTGGGTTGAATTATTTTAATGTTTCTTTTCCCACAAAGAACTTATTCTGAAGAACTAATAAATAAAATATATAAATAAAATTAATTAAACATTAAAATAACATTGTAATAATAAATAATAATATTTCAAACAAACCTAAAGTATCTATCATGAAATTTATTATTTAAACTTAATAATAAAACAATTGATTAAAAAAAGATTACATTAAAAATGAAGTACAGTCTCTTAGATAAAGATTAAACAATTAATTTATATCATCTAAAATATTATTCAAATTTCAAGTTTCAAAATATTGATAAATAAAATTGCAAGAATAAAATACATTAACAGATATTATCTTTGATTATTACCATAGATATTTGAGTTTAAGTAAACACCTTATTTGGGATATCCAGTCAGAAAATTTTTTTACCTGTTATAAATTAATATAGAAAATTCACTTTAAAAACAAACTGATTTTGCTCAATTTTATATATTCCAGCATAATGAAATGAACAGAATAAAATTATTTGATTCAAAAATCATTTTGGATAATAAATTAATGGAATATTTATATTAATATATTTATAAAATAAAAGGTGTTGTTTATTAGTTATTATTATTTTAATATTAAATGATTAAGCAATTATTTTATTTTTTAAAATATATATTATATTTTAAAAGTCATTTTATGGTAAAAATTGTATTATAAAATGACAAATATATAACATGCCCATATAATAAATCCCATAATTTTAATTCTAAAATCTCCAAATTTTTCTATTTATACTCAAATATCTATAATAATACAAAAATTTCTGAACTTCAACTCTGTTGACTAATTTTTATTACCATCAGTTATTTTTTAAACTTAAATTTAACAAGTAAATAAAATCATCACAGAATTATTCATTTATGTTATAAAAATTTAAAGCTCTTTGTTAGAAATTGTTATTTTATTGTTAAATTTTCTTTTAATTTAAAAAATTAATTCTATAATCACAAATTATTATTAGCAAGCAAATTTTCTAAAAGAAAGGCAATCTATTTGATGAAATATTCTTAGCAATGAAAAAAAATGTAAAATCTCATCAAATTATAAATGATTAAAATTTTATTCATTCTTTTATTGGAAAAGCCTAAATGTAATTATTTTAAATATAATTTTAATGAGATTTCACATTGATAAGTCATATCAGTTGATAAAACATTTAAATGAAGTAGAATGATCAATTAATTTTGTTGAAGATCCAAACTTCCAGGCATGCATTGTTATTGTTGTAAACCATATTTATTTGATTTATAGCTTTTTGTAATATTTTATTCTAAATATTTTCATTTGTTATAAAATTATAAACTAAATGATGTACAGGAGCTTCCAAAGTTACATAAAGTTTGCATTTCTGGAAGAAAACTGTATATGTAAATCGAATTAACCTATATAAATTATTATTTAATTATTATAGTAAAAATATTATAAGCAACCTTCCTTAGAAACTCACATCAATAATATAATGCACTTGTACAATTAACAATATTATAATATATAATAATTAATTTATAACTATCATTAGTAAAGTTATCATTACAATAGTGCATATAAAATTTGCAGTACTTCAATATCTACTAAATTACAGATCTGGATAAATCTTATTTGAATTTTCTTTACTAAATAAAATAAATGTTATTTGAAATTTAACCAGGTTTTCAAACAATTTATTTTCAAATAAATAATTATATTTTAGTCCTCCCTCTCTGGACATCTGTTAATTCAATTAACATCTCCTATTGAGTACCTTTCTTCTTCTTGCAAATGTAAATTCAAAATTATATATACATAAATTAGAGAGGAGATAAAAAATAATCATAAAATAATATCACCCAATAACTTCAGTAAATACATTTTCAAACAAATTTAAACACATTACAATCTACAGATTAAAAAAACAATACAATATAATTTAAAGATATACAATTTTACATTATATGACATATTACTGATATTAACATTACAGATTTATAACTACATGTTTCTGACATAATTCAAATGAAGTAGAGTTATGCAATACTCACATTCACTATATACCAGTATTCAAACATGGTTACTGACTGTTAAAGATGTTTTGAATTCCAATCTCAAGCTAAAGATGTCTTATCTGGTAGAAGGATGCTAACTAATTAATAATTTTTTATATTTTCTAAGTTTTCAGTTATGAATCTGAATAACAGCCCAAGCCTTAAACTAGAGCAATAAAGTAAGCAGGTTGTCCATTTCCTAGATTGCTAATATATGAATAAAAAAATGGGGAATATGTAATCACTGTATATAAAAAAAATCATACAGATTTTTTATCTCAAAATATTTTAAATGATACTATGAAAAATAAACTGACTGCCTCTTACTTCTTGTTCAGAAGGGTCGAAAATTATTGTATTAGATATGATGTAAGTAAAAAGAAATAAAAGTTGGTGTAGAGAGAAGCAAGAAAAAAAATATATAACAAATATGAAACTGATAGGATGTTTAACAAATGTCAGAAACAACAAAGTAGCTATTTAAACAAAGATTTTGTAAATATGTAAAGGATTGGAGTGCTTACCAGAATTGTTTGCTGTGTGCCACCATGATATTCTCATCTGCATTTTTTGTTGTTATTATTTTGAATTGCTGTTGTGTTTTTGTTCTAAATATTGAAAGTTATACTAATATATTTATTTAAAAGAAAATGTTAATAATTTATTTATTGTAATTTGTTTGAAATTAAGTTTTCCTTTTTTACTGTTAAATTATGCTAATTCAGATGGATAGTATAAGAAATGCCAGGAGATGGTGTGGTGGAGAGCCTTTTCTTTTTGTGGATTGACAAGTCATGTTTGTGCTGATGGATTATGTTGTTTGTGTTGGTGGACTGTGTTTTTTAAGAAGGACTGTGGAGATGACTTGTGGTTTTAATTGTAGAGGCTGTTCGATTGAAAATAACCGGAAGTTGATTGTAATTGTTTTAGTTATTGATTCACTTGTAGGTAAAGTCCTATTAATAATAAATGGTAGTAGAGAAAAATGGAGTTTTTTATTGAAGCAGCAAAGTCTTTTCAAAGATGGCTGGAGGCAGAGAAGTGCATGTTCATCTGAAGGTTTATACGACTAGAAAGAGTGAGCAGGAGAGGGCACAGGGTCAGAACTTTAGGTGAGGTTCAGCGAGGGCCCGGATCTTGCAAATAAATATAGAATAAATTCTATAGAAGTATAAAAGAATATAGAAAGAAAATATAGAAGTGTAAATATATCTAAAATAATATGTAAACTATGCAAATAATACTGAGAAGAAAATAAATGTGAAATTAGCATCTAAGAATACAACTTTTTAATATGCTCCAAAACAAAAATGAATTGATCCTAGCTTCAGAAAAACATGGTTAAACAAAACTCCTATTTACAATAAAATCTTGCACAAAAATGGAGTTTTATAAAAAATACTAAAAGGGGATTAGCAACAAGTAGAGAAGAGACAGAAAAAAAAAAAAATAGTAGAAAAACAAAGTATAGACAACAGTAAGTATAAGAGAAGTCTATGCAAGAGTTATAAAGCAAATAAAAGACAGACCAATAGAGTTCATAGACAAAAACTTAGAGATTAAAAAAAGGGAAATAAAGAATTTCATTAACATTTTTCTGCCAGATAAGATATCTATAGCTTAGTTATGATACTCAAAATACCTTTAACACAGTAAGCATGTCTGAATACTGGCATATAATGAGCAAAGTTATTACCTATATCTTTTATTGAATTATGTCACAAAAATATGTAATTATAGTCATACTATTAATATCAGTACAAGATGTATAGGTATAATGTCATATACTATAAGTTTTATACTGTTAAATTCTAATGCATTTTCTTTTTTTTTAATGCATAATTGGTAAATTATAATGCATTAAATTTGTTTAAAATGCAGTACAGTTTGAATTATTGAAGTTACTGGAATATTATTATTATTTTATATGATTATTTCTCTACTTTTCTAGTTTACATATATATAACTTAGAATGTTTACATCTGCAAGAAGAAAAGTGCTTAACAGATATTGAGTAAACATCTGGTGCCTAGAGAGGGAGAACCAGTATATGTTTATTATTTCAGTTTAACTGTATCTGTGAATCTACAGATCTGTTTATATGGTGAATCTGTGTGGCTGAATAGGACAGGTGTTTTACCAAAAATGTTTCCAAAAATAAAGAATTTTTCCTGCTTAAGTGCTTTATTTTGAGTTATTTATCTGTGCCTAAATTTTTCAAATTTAATTGTCCTGTAAAACAGATCTATTGTTAAAAAATATAAATGACTAGGAGTGTAACTGATTTGAATGTTCAGAATGCAGCTCTCTTAATGCTATTTTTTTCTTTAAGCAATTCTCTCAATCCTGTATTCTCTTTAAAGTGGCCTTTATTAAGAACAGAATTTGCAGCATCCTTGCAATATAAGGACTTTTACAATACATTGTAAAAGTCCTTATATTGCAAGATACATTGTACAAAAATATACCTTTTCAAAATTTGCACAACTGATATCATCACTTCTGAGGATAAAATTTTATATATTTTTAAAATTATACTAATTAGATGCTATCATAAATCATCATTATTCAAGAAATGTACAGACACAGGTGTACATTATACAGTGTACAGGTGTATATTATTCAAGAAGTGTACATTTATAACTAATTTAAATAGTATAACTGTACACTCAATTTTATTACCATTACAGTTTGCATAGCAGATGTATAATAATTATAATGTAGAATTTTCATTTTACAATTGTACATCAGTATTATTATATGGTTGTGTATAGGTGTTAATGCAATGATGTAGATATGCTGTTGATATAAATATTTATATTTATAGAAAATATAAAAGTTGCACTGTTGTGCAACTAAATTTACAACGAATCGAATTATAAAAATGTAAAAATTATGAGTTTGTAGTGAAAATTTTTTATTTTTTATTTTATATTTTTTAAACATACAATATATATAAAATATACAATGTAAATGTATCTGTATTTGTTTTTTATAGCTTTTATTTTAACTTATTTTATATAAATGCACAATTATACAAAATATATAAAACATATATATATATATATATATATATGTATAAAATATATTATTACAGGAATACATACAAATTGTACAAGCAATCCTTGACTTTCATACTTAATTGGTTCCTGAAATGTGTATGAAAGTTTAAATACATGAAAATAGAGCAATATAAAAAAAATATGGAAAAGTATTTTAAAATGTATTTATTTTACAACACACAATGTAACAACATGTCCTAACTGAAAAGTGAATCTGTGACATCAGAAATTGGGCAGGATTATTGGAGAGGAGGGGAAAGTGGCTACAAGGAAGTATGTGCGTTTTTGGGATACATATAAATACAAATTTAACTTTTAACTATGTGCAAAATAGCAAATTGCACAAAAGTTGAATGTAAGAAAGTCAAGGATCACCTGTATATATTATTTGTACATGGTATATACAATGGATATCTACAATGTGTATATTTGTATGTACAGCTCTGTCCAATGAGGTTTTCACCTCGACAGGGTATGTTCGGCTATCGGGCAATACTCGATTTGAGACCGATTAGTTACGACAGCACTGTGCAACGTGATTTGCTTA
>WUQG02014299.1:0-11726 GCA_011317285.2 Androctonus mauritanicus | reverse complement strand
TGGTATTTAGTTATACAGGCCTACTGTACTCCAGGTATAAGAAAATCTAACAAGCTAAAGTTTTAAAACTTTAGCTTGTTAGATTTTCTTATTAAAAGTTTAATAATACATACCTTACTGATGTGAAAAAATACATAAAGAATATCAATAATGTCAAATATACTATGTAAACATATTTCATATATAACAATTTCAATTTTTAATATTTAACATTTAATAAATATTTATTTATAATTTAGTTCATTTCTTCTAAATATTAAATCATATGATCATAGTGATTTTTCTACATTTTTTCTTATCTCCAATGCATTTACTATGACTAAAATTGTTAGTGCAAAAATTTTTAGAAAAATTTCAAATTTTTGAGCTTTTTTTAAAAAATAATCTAAAATAATTTTTTAACATTGCAGATAAATTCAACAAATAAACATACTCAGATTAATCCTCAATTATTTTATTCCTTTTAATTTTTTAAATAAATCAAAATAATTTAAGAATAATTTTTAATATAATAAAAAAAGAATCTTACCTGTGATAAAGGTACTATGTCACTATTTCCATAATCAATAAATGTAACTTCTAACTGATCAGTATAACAAGTTTTCACGACTGCTCTATACCATTCATTGTCCTCAGAGTATTTTGCAACACACAATGTGTTTACTGCAAATTGCAACAAATTTTCAGAATTTTCATTATAATTCGTTGCTAAGCTATTACTAATTTCTTCTAACTGATCATTTTCATTTATTAATTGGCACCAAAAGTTATATGGACTTTCAGCATATGAAATTAATATATTTATTGATTCATTTAATCTATGTGAAAGATCTATTTTTGGAAAACTTAATTTAGGAGATTCAGTAAAAGTTGAATATGTAAAATCATTTTTAGAGCAAGCCAATTTATCTTTAATTAATAATTGTGATACATTTTCCCCATCTCTTTCAAGATCAACTAAATATAAATCTTCAATAAAAGAGCAAAATGTACATATCATGTTTCCAACAAAATACTTTTGTACAAGATTTTCACTTATTTTGCAATCATCACTAGAACTTTTAATATCATTCAATTGGCACTTAATAGCTTGAGATGGCAATAAAGCAAACTGTGGAAGAATGTATTTTATTTTTTTCCGTGTAACTACTTCTTCATTACCATAATCAATATAACGAACACCAACTTTGTTTCCATCAACATAAACTATTTTAGCTCTATACCAAGCATTATCTTCTGAAAATTGTGCTATACAATATGAATCAACATCTGGCCTTTCAATAACAGCTTCTAATTCTAACATTTCACTGTATTTTTTTTGAATGGAAATCATAGTTTCTTCAAACTGTGCAGCAAAAGATGTTAACTGACAATAAAACTTTTCTATTGTAAAAACCCAAGTGACAGTAATTTCTAATTTTTCTCCAATATTTATAACTGGATTTGGAACCTCTGTTTGATAAGAAATAGGATATGGTAATTTTAATTGTGGACTCTGCTGAGATTGTTTTATTCCATGTCCTGATTTTAAAAATTCTTTACTAATAACTGCCTCTTTCAATGCATCAACTGTAAGTAAATTAACTAAATATGTGTCGTCTTCTTTATTCAGAAACTGTGCCAAGAAATATTTATTTTGAGTCATATCTTTAAATAGTTTGATATCTTCTTCATCCCATGATGATTCTTTTGCTTGAATACCTTGACAACTACATTTTAAAATCTGCATTGTAACTTTTAAAAATTCAGATTTTAAAATTTTTATATTTTTTAATGGAATTATCTCTGAATTACCATAATCAACATGAAAAACATTAGCATTATTCCCAATAATGTCAACTATTTTTCCTCTACACCAAACATTATTTTTAGATAGTATGCAACAAGGATTTCCTATCTTTGCATTTTCTAAAATACAATCATAATCATTTAAACTTTCATAAAACTGACTAATTTGTTCTGTCATTCCTAATAATTCATTATCATCACTCACAAGTTGGCAATAAAATTCATTTGGATTTACTACATTTAAGATATTAACATATCTAAAGTCACCATTTACAATTTCAATGCTTTTGAAATCAGTCAAATTTTCTGAACAATATCCATGATCTGCTTTTAGAGTCTTAACTAATTTTTCACTTTTAGGCTGTTTCTTGTTATTTAAACAAACATCAGATTCATTTCCAGAAACAAACTGATCTCCAGATTGCCAATGATCTATTGGTTTGTTTTTTAATTTTCCCTTAATAGATTTTTGTTCATTAATATTCCAATTTTGTTTTATTTGAGAATTATACTTTCTTTTCTCATCTGAATCACCTTCAGAATTATTAGATTTATCATATTTAGAATATTTTCTCTCTCTATTCCCATCTATCTTTGATTTTTTCCAATCTGATGAACAAAGTTTATCAGAAAAAAATTTCCTTTCAGTTTCTTCCTCATTCCATGAATTATAATAGTTTGTTTCAGAACTATTAAATTTTCCTGATTCTTCCCATTCATTATCCTTACATTTATCATTTTTAGTCCATTCATTTAAATTATTATTATTCTCATTTTCAGCTGAAATTAAATTTTCATTCCAACCACTATCAGAATTAATTCCAGTATTTGTTATTGCAAAACTATCATCAATTGATAACGCTTGAAATTTTTCATTGATGTTATTTTCTTCACTGTCTAGAAGTTCTACTTTATATACTCCTGATTCTATACCTAAAAATTTAATTATTATTTTAATCAAAATATTCATAAATATAAATATTGTATGATAATATTAGTATTAAAAATAATAATAATAATAATAATAATAATAATAATAATAATAATAATAATAATAATGATAATTAAAATACTATATTTCACTAAAGCAAATCAGTTAATTTTAAGAACAATCTCTGCTTATGAGCAATTATAATCTCAGATGTTATGAAATGTTATATTGTTGTCTTGTATGTTATGAAATAAAATGATGATTCCAAATCAATGACACAGTAAAAATTTGATTTCTTACAGAATACTAATTTTCAAAGCAACATAGTTAATGAAAATCTCCTCAAAAAAAGTTAATTGACAGCATGGTCAAAAACATGAGATTCAGACTGATGACTTCACATGAAATGAAATTAAAGGAACAGTAATTTAACATTAACTAATCAAAAAAGTGTGTAATCTTATCAATACTTCTGAACTAATTAGTATAAAATTAGAGGAAATTATCAATTCATTGAAAGCTAAAAAATATATTGATCCAATGCATTAAATTTAAGATTGTTAGGAGAAAATGAATGGTTTTGTTAAGATATATATATATAGAAAAAAACAGCTTTAATCTCCTAAATAGATAAAATGAAAAACTGCCAACATTCAACAAGAATAACAAAAGTTGAGGAAATCATAAATTGAAAAAATTTTCATTTAATTTTTTTGTTCAATGTCTCTGACAAAAATGCATTTCAACTGTAAGGTTAGTTCTCATCAGTTTGTTGAAATTTTGAGCATGGAAGAGTGAGAGTTTGTAGTCAAGTCTATTTTAGAAAAGTTGATGTCTATTTTTAGTTTTACTATGAATTATGTTTTTTAATATGAACTTTTTTAGTGAAGTTTTAGTAATTGTTAAATTGGAAAATTTTTAGAAGGCATAGTGTTTCCAACAAGATAGAAATTTTTTTATAACCCAATGATGACTATTTTATTAGGGGATACATTTTAGCTAGGATGGATTTGTTATATAGGTTTTTATAACTATTTTAAATTCATTTGTTCAAAATGGGATCATTTCTACTTCATTATTTTTGGCAGTTGGCATAGGGAAAAGTAACATATGTAGAAAAACTAAGCAACATTTTGAAATAGTCAACAGTAGTTGACTATTTCAAAATGTTCTTTAATTTTTCTACATAAGTTACTCTTTCTCTATGTATAATGGTGATCCATGTTTTATCTAAACTGCATTTTTTATCACTTAATGATTACAAACTGGGGATTTTGGATATTTGTGGTGAACAGTAACTAGACATTTTAATTAATCATTGAGATTGTTTCACTTATATAGAAAAAATTTGCACATATACTGTATATATGGTATGAAATATATGTCTTGGGTTGAGTTTAAAAAGTCTTTTTATATAGGTTAAATCTTTACTGAATGTGATTTTTTTAAATTTTATTTTAGAGTGTAGGTGATAGATAGTTTCTGCTGGTTTTAACTTATTTTTTACAAATTCGAATGAGCCATTGATATATGGAAACTTGAAAAACTTAAAATCTGTTTTTAATTTAATGTTGAATCTTTTATTGCAATATTTCTTCCCATGCATCTAATAGTTTAGATGCGTATTAGTTGAGGATTAGTTTAGTTTTTAATGAGGTTATTTCCTTTTTTTAATAAGCTCATTATGAATATATTTTTTATGTATAGTGGGCAGTATAAGTGATAGTTTACAACTTTTTTCCATTATATATCATTTTTCATATTTTGAAAAATTGAATGTATTATGCAATTTTTTAATGTTTATTTTTTAAAAAATTAATTGTATTGTTGTATTCAGATTCAGTGATGAATTGTATTTCTAAGTTATTATTTTTCTAAGTTAATTACTATCATATATTAAGAGAATATCATTGATATATCTTGCATAGAAATTTGTGCTTTCAATATTATTTATTAATTTTTCTATTCTGGTCATAATTAACTCTACTAATCTAAAGTCTAAAATGGGATCAATACTAATGCTGTCATTTTGATGATAATACTTATTATTAACAGCAAAATAACTGTTTTCAAATAAAATATGATCAAATAGGTCTTCCGGATATTGAATTTTAGGTCTTTTAATGTACTGTAAATTAAGTTTTGTCTTATTCACAGTTATATTCGTTTGATGTCTAGATTGCATATAAGAAAAGACAATTTTCTAAATAATTAAAACTATTTGAAAATGCAATATATATGAATTAATTAATCAATCAGAAACATTGGAGATCACTATATTCCCATTACAATATTTCTATTAAATATTAACTAATGATAACATGCATTAGTAGTAGTCATATTATTTGATAAAAATAGATTAATCTACACATTTCCAATCTTATTTGTGAAGCATCCAGTAAATCGATAAATTAAATATGAACATTCACATATATATGCATACTTTTAATATAATAATGGAAAAGAAAGAGGCATTTTTACAAATATAGCTTATATATCTAGCTACTATCCAATGATAGTGGCTAGATATATCATAGTCATACTAGCCACTGATAGGGTACTATCACAAAGAGGAAGAAACACAATCATTTGATATATTTTTGATCGTATTTATGTAATATCTGATATTTAAATATCTACAAAAATATTAATTTATCTTCATTCATACATATTTAAAAAAAAAAAAAAAAAAGAATCAGTAAGATAATTTTTATTAGAATACGATGGGCTGCATAGCTACTGTGAATCATGACAAGAATGTAGTATGATTGAATTAGCAAATCTTACAATATTACAAAAAAAATCTTCCAATTTTTGATTATCTCATGTATAAATTACTCTCTTCTTCAAAAATATATGGCTTATGAATATATATAGTATTTCTAATTATTGTTTAATTCACATATATTGTATGTATTATAATATTATGCAGTTTTTATTGCATTTTTAATATCTTGTAGTATAGGAAATAACATATGCAAATATTTTTGTAAATTTAAAATAAAAATGCCATTTATTAACTCAAATTAATGAGAGTTTAAAGAAATCATCAAAAAGTAGAAATCACAATTACGTTCATATTAGCAAAATAAATTATATATATATTGATGATTTTAGCAGAAATACTGTCATTTTATATAACATATAATCTGTTGTACAATCTGTAAAACAAAAACATGTGTTCTATAAATTTACAAAATTTTTCTGTTAGATTACTTTGGATTTTGCATATTTATGATAAACTTATTTAAAAATTTTGAAGCATTGATAAAAAATGTAATTTATCATTATTCAACAAATTATATTGGTCAGCAATTTTGAAAGTTCAGTTTGAAAAGCACTGCTTTAATGTAATGTATCAACTAATTTGAATACAGGCTTAACTTAAAAAAAAATATCAAGATAAAGATTGTATTCATAAATATAGACAATTCTCAGTTGCAATTATAACTTTTATAATAATAATATATTATTTTAAAATTATACATAATGACATACCTTTAAAAATAGCAGTAAAAGTATTATTTAAAACAAGAGTTTGGAAATTTTTGATCATCTCTGGTTGAATATTTTCAGCATCAACATTAACTAATGAACATTCTATTGCCTTAAAAGATACATTCAGAAACTCTGATGATATTTTCTTCACATTAGCTTTATCAGTATTTTCTTTATTGCCATAATCAACAAAAAATACTTCAACTACTCCAGATTTTAGTACATCAATAATTTTTGCTCTATACCAATTATTATCTTCACTATATCTTGCAACACAAAGCATTCCAACAATAAAATTGTCAATTCTTTCATTCTGGAATAAAGTAAATATATTTATAAAAAATTTAAATATTTTCTGATATCAGATAATATATACTTAAAATTTTCTTATATCTAGGAATATATTAATCAGATGGACCATTTATTATGAAAGTGGTGTTAGTCCACTTTTGAGTAATATTGAGAAAACAAACAATTTATGTATAATTTGGCGTGAACTTTTTATTTATATGAAATTTATAGTAATATGTTAAAGTATCCATATATGTTGATTAACTGAAATTTATTAGTTAATGATATCACATATTCATTGATTATGAAAGTAATTTAAGTCCACTTTCTGTAGCATAGGCACTTTATAAGAAAAGTATAAAACTATATAAAATGCAATAACAACCTTCAAGAGAAATTTCTTATACATTTTTCAAGATTATTATAAATAATAAAACAATGTCAAATTAATTCAATTAGCAAGATTGATTAGTAGATACAGAGCATTATATAGCAGTTACGGGTTGAATAGCATATTTCTATTAATATAAATGAACGTTTTCGGTGGTTCTCCTCCACCCTCTTCAGGTTAGAAAAGCTATATGTAGAAAATGTCTTATGGATATCAATGTCAAAAAAAGAAATAATAAATTTCATTTATAAGAAATGAAACTTGAGGATTTGATTTCAACAAAATTTCTAGAAAGTGCAGTTTTAAAAAGGAAAAAGAATACTGAAGTCAACTGGCTGAAAATATGTTGGATGAGATTTTTAAGAAGTGCATCATACACTATTTTTTATAAAATGTCGACGGAAGACACTGAATTTAAAACTCTAAATTTATCATCTATTCATTTGAGGTAGACCACCAAAGCTATTTTAATAATTAAGCAAATGAAAATTACAACAATGATATACTATATAATCTCAACATCAGATTTTTATTTGAAAAAAAAAAAATTTGCTAATTTGATAGAAATAAGTTTCCAAACAATTAACAAGAAAAAAATTTGAATTGTAATATAGTAATAACCACCAAGGTTTGAAAACATCAAACTAACACCTTTATCTAAAAGTGTCAGACCTATTACATCAGAAAAATATAAGAATATGATGCATTTATTGCATTATATACCTGATGTGTACTATAAGTATTTCAAAACTCTTTCACATAACAAGCCGAAACAAAAGGCAGATTCTAAGTGTTAAGCTCATAACAACAAAAATCTTAAATATAAACATTCAATTGTTTTAACAGTAAGTTAATAAAAAATATTGAGATTAAACCCAATGCTTTGTTTCTTGTTCTTATTTTATAAAAAAAAATTGAAATAAAACATAACCCAATTCAAGCAAAATTGAAATTTCACTAATTAAAATTTGATGATTTGTATAGTTAAATAATTATGAAAATGGTTTATGTCCATTTATAACACAAAAAAAGATATTGGTTTAAGTTTATTCTGATAAAAGTCATTTGTATAATGAATATACATATATTTAAATTCATAGAAACATAGACAAACTTAATAGACTTCATTTACATTTTTTAATCAACTAAAATGAAAATCATTAAATATCTTGAAAGAAGAAAAAATGGACTTATACCACTTTCATAATAAACAGTCCATATATCTAATTCATTAATTTATTAATTATATAATATAATAATAAAAAATAATATATTCAAAAAATAATTATATAGCTGATTATTATAAATGTATATTGAAAACAGAATAAATTAAACTTGCTTATCAACAAAGAAACTTAATGCATGGTTTAGTAATAGCAAATCAATGGATCAGATAAATAAAAAGAAATATTACATTTTAATTAAAAAATTTGGAGTAATTACTTCTCTTAGTTTAAATGAAAACTGATCCAAAACTTTTTATTTCAAAGTTTCAGCAAATGCTTTTATTTTAAACCTTTTTATTCATTCAAATTATTTATTGAGTAATGACATTTACTTCAAAGTGTAAAGTAAATTCTCCTAAAATTCTGCATCTAGTCAGTACTAGACTCATCAATTTCCAATACTAGCCTTCTATCTACATTGGAAATAATCAGTTGGTAATCATTTTTCTTCCTTCAGTTTTTAAACCTGCACAGTTCTTAAAAACAAATGTTTAAAAGGAATAATTACTGAAGAAATCAATCATACAGGCTTAGTATTAGATTCTAATACTAAACCTGTATGAAGAAATATTTCTTCATATAGGCTGGATTCTAAGGATTCAGATTCACCCCAATAGTGTGTAATTCTGAGTAATCCATCTTCTAGTATCCATTTCTCCTACTATATTTTATTCACAAAAACAAAAATTTACAAGAGTACTTTGGCTTCATCTTTTATCAGTCATAACATAAATCATAAAATATAGCATTAAACACAAAAACCAGTGAGAAAACATAAAATGCATAACATAACAAATAGAATGCAAGATGAAATCAAAAAACTCAAATTTTTGCCTAGCAACAATTTATTCATTTACAACATTATGATATATAGTATAAAGTATAGTATATATAGGCTTACAGTTTAAAGGATTAGATTGGCTAAAGCTTGGCAATAGTTGATATAGTAATATCTTATTGTTTGGTTTCATTTTACATTATATTTTATATTGTGCATTTATTTTTCTTCACGGATTGTTTATGTTTAATGTTATACTTTATGATTTATATTATGACCGAGGAAGCCTGAAGAAGCTGAAAGTTCTTTTGTAGATGTTTTATTAATAATTATATAATAAACTTTTATCCCAATGAAAGCTATTAATATATTCTTTGATTTTTGTAATCCATCTTTTAAAGGTTAAAAAGGAAAGCAATTTCCATTTTTAAAACTTGCTTAAATATTTCTATAAATTTATGTAAATTTTGAACTAATTACATCACATATGTTAATTAATATTCATTAATCAAATTTTGCATATTAATTAGATTTTAATTTTCTCTAGCAAACTGCTACACCCTTTTACACTATTAATATTGAATAACAGCACTTAAATGCAGTTCTGGGAAAAAATTTAAATTTTTAATTTAGAAAACAAATGTTTTTGGCCCTTTGGCCATCATTTAGCCAGATGTCCGGCTGTGAAAAAAGCCATTAACTTAGCCAACAACAAGGTGGCCATACAAAGGAACCCTACGATCTTCGAATGCTTTAGAAATAGCAAAGATAAGCTGGACAACAAATCAAAACCAGGCGTATACAGTATCCCAATTACAGACCGAAATACGAAAACAGAAAGTAAATATATAGGGATCACAGGGCGCACGATGGAAGAAAGGATTAAAGAACACATGAAGGACATAAAAAATGGTAAAACCACAACAACTTTGGCTGAAGAGTGTTATGCAGCAAATATAGAGGTAAATTGGGATCGTGCAAAGATAATAAAACGTACGGACAATATACAACAAGGCCTTGTGTGTGAATTGCTCTAAATAGAAAATAGGAGAAGATACGAAAATATCATAAATTCCAGAGACTCCAAACAATTACCTATGCCATGGCTATACGCTATTAAGAAAACAGATGGTTAACGATTCTACAGTATATTACTGCTTACGGACACTTGTAAGGACTATAGGAAGATGTACTTCTGTTTCCCACATGTTTTTCTGAATGTTAGAATAACCATACTAGATTTAATTTAATTTTATTTTGTATTTAAATTGCGTTTTTATGTATATAATATGGTCATAATGTATCCGCAATTATTTTTATTTATATCTATTCCATCTATGTATTCTACTATGTAGATTATATTCACTTTGCATATTCGCGATTATTTATTTAAATATATATGTATTTTTATGTATTCCATTCCTATTGTAATGAGCAATTTAAAATTATAGCTCTCGAAACGTTCTGTTTTGTATTTAAAACTGTATTCCAGAACGAAACCTGATGATGGCCAAAGGGCCGAAAATGTTTGTTTTCTAAATTAAAAATTTAAGTTTTTTCCCAGAACTGCATTTAAGTGCTGTTATTCAGTATTAATAATTAGATTTTATCGAGTTTTTTGAAAATATACTCCAATTTTCTTCATTTGTAGCTTGTTTTATTCGAAAGACTAGCCACTTATTCAAAAATAGCAAACATTATATTGGATAGCTAAATCTTCATATAAAAAAATTTGTGTCTCATATATAAAATGAAAACTTTTGAAAAAAAAAAAAAAAAAAACTACATCATTAGAAAGAAATTAAAAATATAGTAAACAGTAAAAATTTCAAAGATTTCAATAAAAATTAAGTGAGATACATTGATTTTAATTTTTTGGATATTAATTAGACTTAATCCCTTGAGTGTCTTTGCTATATAATGATGTCAAAAAACAGAAAAACCATAAAAAAAGGGTTAAAAATTTAGTTCCAATTTTATTAATTCAGTAATTGCAACTTTGTTTTTTCATGTTGATTACACAAAAATATCCACTTTTGATGATGATTCCAAAATTTTTTCAGTTGCCAAAATATTTTTTTTAAATTACACAAAAACAAACATTATTTATAATTGAACTGCTTGATAAAATCTGAATTATTTTTATCCCATCATCTCAATTTTTTAGTATAATATATTATATAAATAATTCCAATTTTGGAATGAGATAATATTTTTGAAATTTTAAGTAAAAATCAAATTTTTTATACAATGAGCTATAAAATACTGAAAACTGAAAAAAATATTGTAGATAATAGGAAAATATTAGTTAATTCTGTTAAAATAATTAAAATATAGCTTAATCATTCATTTTTTTTGTTTCATTTTCACTAAAATTTAGGAGAAAATCATGAATAACAAAATGTAAACATCTTGCTACCATTTAAATAGATGTGCATTTTTATTGCTTTACAGCAACCACTCACTTCTCAGGAAACTGGAGCCAAACAACATATTTTACTTTGCAGCATATGCTTTTTTGCAGCAGCATAATTGCTGAATTGAATCAGTGATATCAATTTAGAATAGATGATGTCATATAATGATAAATGAATTTGTTGGAAGACAATAATTCCATACAGTAACTTATAATTTCCAATTGCTTGTGATAGTGAAATGAAATTTAAGTTAATCCTTAAACTAGACAAAATACCCAAAATAATAACAATAATAATAATAACCCCTCCTGAATCCTGCCTAAAAGTGGCAGAAGGGTGTACACCTGGGCAGAATGGGTGATGCACATCAGAAATTATATTTCTAGTAGGATCACCCAGGGTGAGA
>WUQG02014288.1:0-11727 GCA_011317285.2 Androctonus mauritanicus | reverse complement strand
ACTTCTAATTCCATTGTTTTTTTATGTGCAACTAAAGATGGTATAGCTCATACCGAAAACGTTTTTGTCATTAATAAACCTTAATTTTTTATCTCACTGCTTCACATGCTGTTATCTTAGGCATTATTAATTAGAGTTTCAAGCAGTAATAGTACTCTTGCTTTTATCTTAATTTTGGCATACACTTTGAAAAAGGTTTGTCATTCCTGTTATAGAGAATAAATATTAATAATTGTTTAAAAATATTTTTTTAAATAATTATTTCTTCAATCTGTTCAATATTGATAGATAGTTTTTTCATATTTTATTTAACATAAATATAAAACTAAAGTTAGATTATTCTGTTTTGATTAGGTATTTCCCCAACAAAAGATTATACAAATATTATTAATGAAGAGTGTGGTATTTGGCATGTAGAACAAGTTCCTTCACCTGATATTATGATTGAAACTAAAAACTTATATACAGCCAAAGTAAAATAAATTATTTATTATTATTTAAATGATGTATTTTTAATATTTAAATAATCATTATAAATTTTTATTATTTAGCTTTGATTAAAAAAAATATTATTTTTTTTAATCATTATAATTTATATATACTATTTTTTAATGAGTATAAATTATAATAAATTATTATATATAAGTGGTGTAGCCAGAGGTTGCAAGGGAGTAATTGCACCTGCTGCTGCTAATATATTTACTATGATTTGATTTTTTTTCGATGATTGTTATTTATATAATAGATTCGATTTAGTATAAACCAATCATATTCAATAAAATATATAACACACAATTTTGAGTATTTTTACATTTCAGTTTTGTTCAAATAAAACTTGATATTTATCAATTTTTTAGCAGCATCTGCCTTGCTAAATTTCTGGCTATTCCACTGTTATATATAATTTCAATTTATTCTAAAAAAGTAATTTGTTTTAATATGAATAATGTTCAAGCATTTTTATAACAAAATAAAATGCAAAACTTGATGTAGATAAAACATTAATTAATAATATAATTTCAATTCGGTATTTAAAAATCTTCCATCTATTTCTTATCTACAAAGAATAAATATTTAATTTCTTCCAAAAACGTTCTGAATTTTGATTTAAACATTATTAAAAATTCTGTAATCATCTGATTTCTGTTTATAATTACATTATTCTTTTTTCCTCCCATAAATTTCTAAAATTTATTAATTTTCATTGTCATTTATAAGTTAAATATTTGATTGATAACTATTATGAAACACAATAAATGTATTTGGTGCAATCTTTTTTATTCTCCAAAATATCATTTACTCAAACAAATGCATTTTGGAGGTAACTGCTTCTGTATTATTTAGGCAATTGCTTCAGAACACTAATAAATGTATACAAAAATTTTAATATTATACTAATTATTTTATACTGAAAATGAATTTTTTATGTAATATCAGTTAGATGATATAATGGTTTTTTTAATAAAGCATTATGAAATTGTTTGATTCTCTCTTAAAATAGACCATTTTGATAGTCTTTTTATTGTGTTAATTTTCTTTTAGAGAAGAAAGCTATTGGATTTTGATTAAGAGATAATTGATATCTTATTTATGGAAGAAATGTAAAAATCATTAGCCTGTAAAAATATTATGTTCCATATTTTGATTATAGACTTCAAAAACTTCTATATTTCTTTCTAACTTCAATCAATTAAAATCTAGAAAATGTTTTAATTTTTATTCAAACAATTTAGCGAATTTTTAGTTCAGTTATTTAGGCAAGTAAATGTTGAGATTATTATCATAATTACTGTGTATAGATTATTTTTCAAAAATGACTAATTATTCATTGGATTTGATGTTTTATTTATGACTGAGAACTTAAATATCCATTTGTATTGTGAAAAACATTTTCACATCAAACTTAATAAAGATTGAAACCATATTGGACCTGCATAAAACTGAGAGATTAAGAAAAATTTTAAAAAATCATTTAAAGAATAAAACAGTATCCAAAAGCATACTGGATTAAAAACAGAGTTTCTTCCTTATAATTTGTATAAAAGAACTCTGAACTCTCTCTAAATACTTTTTCCATTTAGCAAAGATTTTAATAAAGAGAAATCTGTTTAAAACAATCAAAATTTTATATTATGTATGATGGTAATAAACTATTAAATTTCAGTTACACAAAATAATAGAAAAATTATATAGCTAATGGTTACATATAGTATATATAGTATATTTAAACTAGATCTCTGAGTTAAAAATACAATAATTAATATAACTAACAGACTTTATGCCTTGTATAAAAAAGAGTTTCAGATTCCCTATTATGTTATAATATATCAGCAACAGTCAAGATAAAACTTGTATTACATTTATCCCCGGTTATAAAACATTTATCCAGAAGATTGGCAATCAGCATAAAATAAGTGATTTTTCAGTACTAGTCCAAATAAAATGAACAAACTGTAGAAATTATCATCAAATTCTAATCAATATGTATCTTTTTGGTATTTTGTAAAAAGTAAATCATGTTTAAATTAAGGGCCTCTTTCACAATATCTATACTATGAAATAGTGTACTTTCAAATAAAAATATAGGTGATTATCCGTGTTTTTGGGTACTAATCATAGAATGTTTTCAGTTATGAAAAGTGTAATATTAAATTATTGAATGAATAAGTTTGATAATTATATATATATTTTTTTTTATTAGGAATTTGTGGATAATATAGAAGTGTCATAGTTGGCAATTTCTTTTAATAAAAAATTACCTTATAGCTCTCCAGGATTATAGGTATTTCTGAACTTTATAATACTGTATTATGAAATCACACTTGAAATATTATAAAAATATTTTTGCTTAAATAATTGTGATAAAATATAAAATTCTGATGCATTTTTTTTTTTTTTTTTTTTTTAGAATACTAAATACTTTCTTCTAAAAAAGTATTCTAAATACTTAAGAGTAAAATTTATAAAAATTTAAATTTATTTTATCCTGCTTATTGAATTATTAGATCATTTAATTATACAAGTATTACAATCATAGTTTAAAAAAATTAATATAATGTTAACGTTTTATAAGAAAAGGAAAAAAATTTTATTGATTTTGTTTCTTTAACATTTTATCTCTAAAGATGACTGATTTAGATTGAATTAATATATAATTTTAAGAATTTAATGTAAATTTTACTTAAAATTAGAATAAGTTGAAGCAAAAAACGATTTATTTTTACTTCATTTCATGATCACAATATATTTGCATAGTTAAGGAATATATTTTGTATTTCTGGAAGCTAAAGAAGATTTTTACTTTGCGTCATATCAATCAACAGAATTCCATAATATCAAAGAAAGCTTTAACGATCAAAAATTCTTGAATTTGGTGGAGAGAGATTCTCAAATATTGAGAAATTGAAATAAAAGGAATTTCTCCATCAGCGTTCTTAGTCGACATCCATTTTTCGATATAACGTGAGGCTTAAAAAGAAAACGGTCTTAATCTTGAAATAATGTCAAAATCTAGTTTAATAATGCAGTTTGCATATATCAGGGGCTAGCATTAATTATTTACTATTATTTTACTTTAAATTACTATTGTTTGACATATATTTTTATAAACGTGACACGAATATGCATCAACACTCATTTACCGAAAATTTGGTTAGTTGGTGTTTTCAAGTATACAGATATTTATACAAATGTTATAATAATTACATTAATTTAAACCCAGGTAATTATGAAAATCAAGTGCAAAACCAATTTACTATTATTTTTCTAAGATTTGTTTATTTTCTTAACAAAAGTAGCCTAAAATTAATGTAAATCCTGTGTATTGGAAAAATTAGTTCATCAGTTTTCCGTTAAACAGGTGTTTACGAAAATTCGCGTTAAATCTTAAAATTATTCATAGAATAACAGCAATTCTTAGAAAAAGAACGGCATATTGAATGATTACCTCTTCATTTTATACAAATTGAATACCAGATGGATAGAAATGACAAAATTGGATTTAACTATTCTAAACTTGTTTTTCTCGAAGGTAGATGATTCGCGATAGTTCAGAAACTATACAAGCGACGTAATTGCACTTCACTCTTAAAGACGATGATTTATTTACTTCCAATTCTTGTTTTTTAACAAATTCTTGCAATTTGGTGTGTTTTTATATCCAAGAGTATATTGATTTTTAATATACTGTAATCGTTGAGATAGAGAAATTATAATTATGTTCGTTAAGGATAATTCTGATGAGAAATAAGTCTGCCTTAAAACTATTGAATTCTGAGGTAGTCTGTATCTTCAGTATGTTGCTACTACGAAGTGAACGATACAGTTGTTTTAAGTGAAATTTTCTTATTAGAATTTGAAAAGGAGTTAAATGCCATAAAATTTGTAATAATCTGAGTGAACTCATTGAACTAGTGCATAATTAAACTTTACACTATATATGTTTTATTCATATGGATTGTTTATATTATTTTCTCTCTTATGATTTGGAAATGAGCGTTTTTTTAGCATCAGTTAAGTTTAAGTAAGGCTTTAAAGCAGATCTGCTTTTTAAAATCTGTTTTTATTTTATAAATTATTATATAACCGCTTCCTTTTCAGGAAGAGCCATATAATTCGGATCAGTAAAACATGTCTCGAAAGAGACAAGCGTTTTACTTCACTCTTGCGCCAATATGCGGTTTCTTTTTAACAAGTTTTCTAATTAACCATTTTCTGGATAACTTGTATTTAGAAACCTTGCGAAGAGTCATCTTTATCTTAGCCATAGCTCAGATAGGAATACGTTTGAAAGATGACAGACGCCATCTTTTATACCCACTGGATGCTAATTAGTTTTCTCCGATTGGCTAATTTTTTCGTGAAGATTAACGCCATTGGTTCAAACATATTATTTCTCACTGATTGGCTAACTTTATACCTGTTTCAATCTTTGTTTGCAAAGAATTCTTGTGCAGTTTAAATTTTGTGAATCAACATTTTATATATAAATAATACTTCTTATATCACTCTTGGTCTCTGCTTGAAATAACCAATAAGTCGATTCTTCTTTGAGGAACATGATAATTATACGCTTATGACAATTTTTTCCGATTTTATTCTCGTGTGTTCAGTGAAAAAATTTAATTTGAAATAAAAATATATATATTTTTTTTTTAATTTTAACAAGTTTGAAAGTTATTATACTATATTTTCGAAGAGAATTTGGAATTTAAAAATATTGTGCTTTGGTATTTATGCGACAGGTATTTTATATACTGTATCTGAAATTTATAGATACACTTTTCATCAAATAAAGAAGTATTTTATATTATTGAATATCTTTATGGCTATAGATTAATTCGGAAATTTGTATGTAACGAAAAGTAGGACAAAGTATTTGGTGATCTCTTAAAAATCGCAGATTGAGCTGAAATGGCTGCAGTTTAGTGTTAAGAGGGAACGTTGTACACTTTTATCTATCCATTCACGTCACATAATTGTTAATTTTTTGTAGCATATTCGTTATTATTTCTATTAAAAGATCGTTAAACTTAACGACAAAGTAAATTGTATATATAATGATAATGCATTACCGTTTGTCTTTGATATACTCGCCATTTTTTCAGACCACAGTATTTATTATCCTGTTGCAAAATTGCATGGAAACTTTCGTGACAGTTTTTCAATAATGTTTTCATATATAAACCAAGATCTTGTATTTGTAAATATCTAATATTTGATTATATTCGTTTCCTGACTAGAATTGCAATTCGAATTAAAAAGAGTTGGGAGAGATGTCAAAATTAAGTCTAAGGGATATGAAATGCCAATCGAATTACTTAAGTTGCTATATATCCAATTACTTTTATTAAACTTTAAAGTATATTCTAATATTTAAATGTGTATAAAGAATACTTTTAAAATATCTGGCCTATCTCTTGCTTAATTGATTTGATAAAGATTATCTATTAGACAAGAGAATAGCAAACTGTGTCCTATGGTTAAAAGTAACCTAGACATTTTTAAGAGAGATCATGTAGCAAGAATGCCATTTTTATTCATAAATATATAATAATAATTCATTGGAAGAACATGAAAATTTCATTGGAACGATGGCATATTTTATAATTAATGCCATCGTTCCAATGAAATTTTCATGTTCTTTAAATGGGTTTAATTACATATTATAATTCATAAATATTTATATCGACTAATATGTGAATTTATGAAAATAATTTTATTTGAAACATTTAAATCATATACTGTTCCATTAAAAAAGAGAAATATAGCAATTGGCAATGCAATTGTGACTGATGAAAAAGAATTTTTACAATTTAATATTTAATTCATGATAAAAATATTTTTAGAAAACGGAAAATATGAAAGCAGATAATTCTTTTTTAAATAAATTATTAGCCTATGTAAGATGAATTAAACTTATTCAACCATTCTCAGTTTAGTAATTGGAGCAAAATGTCAGTGGAGATTTATGATTTTGATTCACTTTTCAAAAGTGATATTAGTTGCTTTCATTGAGAAGCTTGATTTATGAATAAAATTTTGAAAAATGGATATTCTGATTTACTTGTAGGTTTTAAGTATAATTGAATATTGAAAATAATTTTAACATCAAATCAGAATTTTCAATTAAATGTAGGGGTTCTTTCACTTGTATTTCAAAATATATTATCCAGAAGGTTGTTGAAAGTGAGATAATAAGCCATGAGAGATAAAATAGTGCCAAAATGGAAATCTAGAATATATCAGTGGCATTTTAACAGAATCACAAGAACAGTAATTGAATTCAGAATTTTTTTCTTTCAAATATATAGTCTATAGATCAGTTATTAAAGAATTTTAATATTTAACTAATCATTTTATACTGGAAATGAAAATTTATATGATAACTTATCAGGTTAGATATATGATGATGATTTTTTAATAAAGCATTATTAAATTGGCTGATTCTCCTTTTAAATAGGGCATTTTGATAGTCTTTTCAATCTGCTTGATTAAGATTTATTCAGAGAAGAAAGCTGCTGCATTTTGATTCTAAGATATTTTCTTCCAAATAAATGATAATTGAACATCATTAGCTTATAAAGATATGTATATTATAGACTTCAAAAACTTTTTTATTTCTTTCTAACTTCAGTCAACTGAAATCTAGAGAATGTTTTAGTTTTTACTGAAACAATTTGGAAAGTTTTGAGTTGTTTAGATATGTAAATGTTCAGATTACAATGATAATTACTGTGTTTAGATTATTTGTCAAAAATGGTTAAATATTTATTGGATTTGATTTTCTACCTATGCTTGGGAACTCATATAGCCATCTGTATTGTGAAAAACATAGTCATATGAAAGTTGCTAAAGATTAAAGCTGTGTTAAGCTTACATAAAATGGAAGGCTTAAACAAAATTTTAAAAAATTATTGAAAGAATAAAACTATCCAAAAGCATATGAGATTAAAAACAGTTTCTTATAATTTGTGTAAAAGAACTCTGATTATATGTTTTTTCCAGTTAGCAAAGATTTTAAAAAAGAGGAATCTGTTTAAAATAATCAAAATTATGTATTATGTGTGATGGTAACAAACTATTAAATTTCAGTTACACAATAATAGAAAAATTATATTGTTAATGATTACATATAGTATATTTAAAATAGATTTTTGAGTTAAAAATACAATAATTAATATAATTAGCAGACTATTCCTGGGTAAAAAAGAGTTTCAGATTCCCTATTATGTTTTATCAGCAACAGTCAAGATAAAACTTCTATTATATTTGTCCCTGTTTATAAAACATATTACCCAAAAGATTGATAATCAGTATAAAATATATGATTTTTCAGTGCCAGTCCAAATAAAATGAACAGATTGTAAAAATAATCATCAGATTCTAATCAATATATATTCTTCTAGTATTTTGTAAAAATTCAGTAAATCATGTTTAAACTAAGGGCCTCTTTCACAATATCTATACTATGAAATACAGTTTACTTTCAAATAAAAATATAGGTGATATCCCTGTTTTTGAGTACTAATCATAGAATGTTTTCAGTTATGAAAAATATAATTTTAAATTATTGAAAGAATAAGTTTGATAATTATATATATGTATTTTATTTATTGGGAATTTTTAGATATATAGTAGTTTCATAGTTGGTATTTACTTTTAATAAAAAGTCATTTTATAGCTCTCCAGAATTATAGTTATTTCTGAACTTCATAATACTGTACTATGAAATCACATTTGAATTAATATAAATTTTGCTTACAATAATTGTGATAAAATGTAAAATAATTTTGATGCATTCTTTTTTTTAGAATCCTAAATACTTTCCTATATGTTTAAATTGATTACAAATAGAAATTGTTATATTTGTATTTGAATTTATTGTATTTTAGAATATTATTTTATGTAATTATTATTAAGATCTGAAAATTTATTATTGAACTCGAAAAGAATAAAATTTATAAAAATTATCTGATTAGGCTCAATGAATTTTTAATTCAATTTATTATTAAAGTATCCTATAGCAGAATAAAAAATTAAATTAATATCAACGTTTTATGAGAAAAGAAAGTTTCTTGTAATGATTTTGTTCCTTTAAACATTTTATCTTTAAAAATGAATGTCTTAGATTCAATTAATTTTATAATTTTAAGATTTTAATGTAAATTTTACTTGAAATTAGAATAATTTGCAGCAAAAACACGATTTATTTTTTCTTTATCTCATGATCGAAATACATTTGTGTATATACAAGTTTATTGTGAATTCAATAAAATTAACCAGGTATCGAAAATTCAAATAAAAACTTTATCGTAAGTTTTGCGCCTAAAAAGTACCGTTTGATGCTCAGATAATATTAAAGTTTCTTTAGAAACGAAACCAGTTAAATATTTCTAAATATCATAGTAGTCATTCTCGGAACCATCAATTAATTTTCAAATAATTTCATCGATAATCTTATAGCGCACATATTGAGGAGGAAAATTTTCTTGGAAGTACTTGTCTATGTTACTCGTGAGATCGTGGGCTAAGATTTTTCATTGTTGAAACGTTTATTCCTATAAAATTGTCTTCATTTCGTCTGCATGAGAGTTTCTATTTTTAGCAAATTTTCAAATTATCCATTTTCAGGATAAGTTACAGTTGGGAACATTGCGAACATCATTTTTACTTCAGCCATATATTACGCTTTGGAAGACTGCTACTTTGAAAAAAAAGAATAAGTGAATTTTCATTAAAACGCTTTTTTCACCGATTTGTTAATTACTACTTGACTTCTCCATCAACTAATATTATTGTCTTGAACATTTATATCGAACTCGATAATTTCGTATTTTAATAAAAGAAAAAAAAACTTGAAATGATTAAATGAAATTTAAAAAATTCTAATAAATTGGGGAGCCTTTTCCCATTCTATCTTTTAATTTCCAATAAAATTGTTGTCGTTTCTGTTCTTTACTTCCAATAAGATGAAAAAAACAATAATAGAAATTAGTTTGTAAATCAAGGAATATATTTTCGTATTAATTGAAGCTAATAATGAACTTTATTATTCTACTCTTGTCAATCAACAAAAAACCATAATATCGAAATGTTTTAACGATCAAAGATTTTCGAAATTTCGGGGAGTGAATTTTTCAAATAACGAGAAATTGAAAGTAAATGAAGCTTTCTGCACCGAAATTCGTAATGGCGATTCATTTTTCGATATAATGTGAGGTAAAAAAGAAAACAGTCTTAATCTTGAAATGATGTCAAATCTAGTCTATGTCAGGGGCTAGCATTAATTATTTACCATTATTTTACTTGGAATTACTATTGTTTGATATATATTTTTATAAATGTGACACGAATTTGCATCAACACTCATTTACCGAAAATCTGGTTAGCTGGTGTTTTCAAGTATACAGATATTTATACAAATGTTATAATAATTACATTAATTTAAGCCCAGGTAATTATGAAAATCAAGTGCGAAATCAATTTCCTATTATTTTTCTAAGATTTGTTGATTTTCTTAACAAAAGTAACCTAAAATTAATGTAAATCCTGTGTATTGGGAAAATTAGTTCATCAGTTTTCCGTTAAACAGGTGTTTACGCAAATTCGCGTTAAATCTTAAAATTATTCATAGAATAATAGCAATTCTTAGAAAAAGAACGGCATATTTTATGATTAACTTTTCATTTTATACAAATTGAAATACCAGATGGATAGAAATGGCAAAATTGGATTTAATTATTCTAAACTTGTTTTTCTCGAAGGTAGATGATTCGCGATAGCGCGGAAACTGTATAAGCGACGTAATTGCACTTCACTCTTAAAGCGGACTATTTCTTTACTTCCAATTCTATTTTTTAAATAAAAATAAGATTGCAAGAGTTTATATTTAAGCAGGTGTTGATTTTTAATATATATGAAGACATTATAATTACGTTTGTTAATGATAATTCTAGTAGGAAATAAAAGTCTGTCTCAAAACTGTTGAATTCTGAGGCAGTCTGTATCTTCGGTATTGTTATCGCGAAGTGAACGACACAGTTGTGTTAAGTGAAAATTTCTAACAGCATTTAAAAATGAGTTAATTTTTATAAAATCTATAATAATCTGAGTGAACTCATTGAACTAATGTATAATTAGTGTAAAGATTAAGTACTTTTTATTCGTACAAATTGTTTGTAGTATTTTGTTCCCTAATGTCTGTAAGTGAACATTTTTTAGCATCAAATTAAGTTTAAGTAAGACTTTAAAGCAGATTTGCTTTTTAAAATCTGTTTTTATTTTATAAATTATTATATAGCCACCTCTTTTTAAGGAAGAACCATATAACATGGATCAGTTCTATATGATCAGCAAAACATGTCTCGAAAGAGACAAGCGTTTTACCTCACTCTTGCGCCAATATGCGGTTTCTTTTTAACAAGTTTTCTAATTAGCCATTTTCTGGATATCTTGTATTCAGAAACCTTGCGAAGAGCCATCTTTATCTTAGCCATAGTTCAGATAGGAAGACGTTTGAATTTAAATTTTTTTCTATCTTTCCCTATGGGAATTATGCGAAAGCTTGTCCCCCGAAAACGAGACGCGCGGAAACCGAATTTGAAAACGAGGCGGGCTATCCCGCCGGGCGCTCGGATCCGTTTAGGTTCCTACCGTAGGCTTCCAGTGACGGATGTGGACACTGCCGAAGCAGTCCCGATTATCCGTAGGAGCCCACATGCCAGCCCCTAGTGACGGACCTCGGAACCACCGACGCCAGGTGACCCTTTAGTCGCTTTTACGACACGCGAGGTCGGATAGTGGGCATATTCTAACCTTTACCCACAGGAAGAAGACATTTGAAAGATGACACGCCATCTTTTATACCCACTGGATGCTAATTATTTTTCTCCGATTGGCTAATTTTTTTTGTAAAATTAACGCCGTTGGTTCATACATGTTGTTGCTTGCTAATTGACCAACTTCATACTTGTTTCAATCCTTATTTGCAAGAAATTTTTGTGTAGCTGAAATTTTGTGAACAAATATATTTATACATTATGCTTTTATATCATTCTTGGCATTATATTTGTAACAAAGATTTTAAAATGGTTTGAAATAACCAAGAAGTTAATTCTTCTTGAAAGATGATTAAGGTAAAAGCACCAGTGGTTGACACATTAAGGAAAATATAAGTTAATATTGATTATAAATAAAATATTTATTAATAAATTAATGTAATAAAGA
>WUQG02014277.1:0-11727 GCA_011317285.2 Androctonus mauritanicus | reverse complement strand
TGCGACAAAATAACGACGATAATCGCATGTTTCTTCTCGCTTCTCGCAAATCGCTGGCTATGTGAAACCGCCTTTACTACGGATTAGTAAGAAGGCGAGCGACCCGTCGTGACGCTTTGTGTACTCGATGGTGATTGGTTAGCTTTAAAAGGTTATAACCCAAAAATGTACCACTTAGACCATATATTCATTAGACAGGGGACGTCGAAACAAATCGAAAATGTCGAATGAACATATGGTCTAAATGATCTACAGGTTTTCGAGTTATAACCTTTTAAAGCTAGCCAATCACCATCGAGTACACAAAGCGTAACGACGCGTCGCTCGCCTTCTTACTAATCCGTAGTAAGTAGGAGGGCGACGCAATGTGACGCTTTGTGTACTCGATGGTGATTGGCTAGCTTTAAAGGGTTATAATTCGAAAACGATGTTATTTAGACTATATGTTCATTAGACTTGTTTCTAGGTCCCATATCAGTTCACTAAATTTTACGAACGAAGTTTTTCTTCACCCTGTACAGACTCTTTTGTTAACTTTCTTGTTTCTAAAATACTGTATTGATGCACATTATAAATAATCTGTCTTCCTTGGCGATGAATTGATTTTACCATGCCCAATACTCGAATTATTCTCTCTATTCGTAAACCAGAAACAAACCAAATCAAGAAAAATAAAAGTTACTGCAGTCTTTCTGTCACTGACCCTACTATTCGATGAATAATCGCTTCTCATTGGTGGAAAATGAAGGGAAAACTCTCTAAGTATACAAGCTACAAATGGAGAAAATTTAACTTTACTACTGTTTTTGATTCTAGATGTGGTATGATGCTGATGAAAACCTTGCACGATCCGATTACGTGCCAGGTATTGACGAATTAGATATACTCCTGGCTTTTGGAGAAACACATGTTTCTGCAATTTACGATATAAATCCAGGTAAGAAAACTACGAAGCAAATTTTATCGAAACTCGTAAAAAAATATAAATTATTTCAGGCATTGTTTACTACATAAGCAAAGTGTCGGGAAACTGCATTCCCTTTGAAATTCCTTCTGAAAGTCCTTTAATTGCAAACGGTTTTAAACGAAAATTGGCTTCTCCTGAAGAAATTTTTGGCTTCCGTGATGATATGCAATACAAAGGAAAGGTCGGTAGATACTGCATGTGAATCAGATTTAATAACATTTAAATTTTGCTAAATTTAATTTTTTGAAGACATTTAAAAGAGAGTTTACTACGTAAGTATATTAATGTTCTCAAATTTTCATAGAATACAGCTCGTGATATTCTTTGCAACGTTTGGGCCGAACGAATCGAGGATGATGAAAGCGGAACAATTTTAACCGAATTTTATGCCACTACAGTAAGTTTCTCACCATTAAATCATGTAAAGTTAACACAAAATGTATTGAAATTTAAACTGGAGTTTACCATTTAGAAAGACTGGCATGCCAAATCAAAAGAAGATCATGATATTCCAGTAAGGATTACAGAAACAGTATTTGAATACGTAAGAAAAAGATGCTTATTCCTTTTTTTTAAATTAATTTATATAACTTTTGACCAATAAAACGTTCGGAATATATATATAAACATTGTTTCAAATGGTTTTACCTTAGATAAAAGAGTATACATCATACTTTTCAACTATTATTTGTTTAAAAGTGTTGAAATGATATCTTTGATGAAGTGGAGGAAATGCCAAAAAAATGGGTTTGTCTTAGATAAAAGAGTATACATCATTTCACACTTTCCAACTATTATTTGTTAAAAAGTGTTGAAATGATATATTTGATGAAGTGGTGGAAATGACAAAAAAAAAAAAAAAATGTAGGGCGTATATCACTAATAAATAAAGTGAATTCTTGAAATTCAAGTTCTACTTTAACTGATTAGAAGTGAATTGAAGTGGTTCATCGTTTAAAATCCGAAGATATCTAAAACAAAAATATTTCGTAACAAAAATGAGTTTTTCTTTAATAAACTGCAGAATTCAATAAGATTCTAAATGTTAAACATGCCAAAAAAATATATATCTTTTATTAACAAACTTACTTGTTAGTTCATATTAAATTTGTTTCCCATCTCCAAGCTTTAATAACTTTTTAGAACAAATTGAAATATCAGTATTTACTCAAAAGAGAATTATAAAATGTTCTGGATAGCAAAGGTTTTGAAGAAAGTACTTCGAGATAACTATTGAAATTACATTGGTTTAATGCTGAAAGTGCACTGAAGATTTTTTTTCCCACATATCAAGGGTTTCGAGACAGAGAAGTTCGAGATAACGAGGATAGACTGTATCTCAATTTAATTGAATATTTTATATAATTTTGAATAATTGATTGATATAATAAAAATTTGAATGATCGAGATTTTTTGCAAAAGATTTGAATTTTCTTTTTTTTTTTTTTTTTTGTTTCAGATTGATGATGTGCAATATGAAATGATTACAGAGAGCAATATTTTCGATTTTAAAGCTGCGAAACCTCAATTTTCAGTATTTGATATCACGAACTGTATGGTTAATCAGAATAACTTGTTTCTATCATTTGCAATTGAAAGTAAGTTTTTGTATTTATATATATATATATTTCGTGAACTGTGAAATCTGTGCGCGAAAGTACAGTAATTAGAATTTAATTTATTTTTTCCGATATGTTAAAGATTTTCAATCAAAAATTTTAATGGATTATATAAAACTTTTAAACAAGCAACGCATTGAAATTAAGGAGCAGCGCCGGATCTAGATATTTTATGAATTGAGGCAGTATTAGAAAATGGCGCCATTCCTCCTCTTCACTCACCCACATTAATACATAAATATGTCTGATACTTTGGAACCGAGAATATAATGACGTCAGATACATAATCATTGAGAAACATACTAAAAATTTATGTTGTATTGGGAAACAATAAACCTAGACTAGAATAATATATAGCTTTTAATGAAAATAAAGTGGTATCTATGTTAAAAAACAATTATAATAAATAAAGCATATTTATGGTTATGATATACTGATGACGATATACCAGTTCGAGAAAATGTGAGGAAAAAACAAATATTTATTTTGTTTAGACATACTGTCATTCAGTCACATAAATAATAACAATTTAATTCGCATTGGTTTCTTTCTCCCTTGATAAGTATTATCCGTTAGAAAAATACACCATTATGTCTTTGTATACCGACTCTACATCATGAAATATTGTCAAGATAAATATAATTAAGCTTGTATATGAAATTTCAACTACATTTTCGCGCCCTTTAATAATTTTCGATCTAGGCGACTGCCTCGTTCGCCTCACCTAGATTCAGTGCTGTTATGGAGAAATATATTCAAAGATACATAAAAATGATTATTTCAGTTGTAGTGTGCCACACTGCTTCACAATAAATTCTGATTTAATCCACATTCCCCTAGTAAACTCATCAAAATGTTGTATACAAGATTTGTTTTTGGAGGCAGCAAAATGTTTCGATTCAGATGATGATGATATTTAGAAAATAGTTTAAATCAATATTTAATTATAGCAGTTTATCGCAGATACTTTTATAAGGCAGTTATGGGAAACTCTTATGGCATGCTGGAAAATTTTCTGGGCTGGCAAAATTTGGAGATGATCCAATATATTATTTTTAATTAACATTCGGATCGGCATGAGATAGGTAGTTTTTTTCAAAAATTTATCCAATTTCGGCACGCATAAAGGTTCTCCACATCTGTTACTAGGATATCAAACAAGCAATTTCTAAAGAATAAGATGTGATTGAAAATAGATAACGCTGTCGCGTTAGTCGGCCTGATTGGCCGCGTAGAAACGCTTTGGCTTTCCACTCTGGAGGACCCGGGTTCGAATCCCGGATCCCATCCTTTGAAAATATTTATCATGTGGTACGGGTCCGGCCGTCGATCCCTGCCTCTACAATGCGGCTGACCCCTCCTCAGGGATGGCAGCATGTGGAAAAACTTGTTTCGCTCCGCCACTTGCTACTATTATTGAGTGGAAGGTGGTGACATCTGTTGACAAAAAAAGCTGTCGCGTTGCGCTCGATTTGCAGTAGTAGCGAGTCTTTTGTTAGCAGCAGATCTGTATTATTTATTCCTAACAGATATCTATTTATTCTCAATTCCATTATTAAAAATATCTCAGTTTCTGTAAATATTCATAATTAAATACATTCAAAAATATAAATTTATTAGATAACTCAAAAATAATAAAATATGTAGACAAATCTTTTTATGAGAAAACATGATGATCGCCATTACTGTATATATATCATTGTTTAATATTAAATAAAAAATTTATGGTTTTAATATTTTTAATTATTGATTTGTTTGATTTTTCATATAATTTAGATGATTTAGAAAATATATTGATTATTATTTTGTAACTGATTTCAAACATCAAATTAAAGTTCCTAGCGATCGCCTGTATGTTGGCTTCATTTTCAGAAAATTTCCGTTCCCTCTGTTGTTTCTAATTTTCTACCGTTTAAATTTTGTAAATATCTTTGTTGAGATTCCTGAATAACAAATTATTAATCATTCTGCCAAACAAACACTACCATAAAATTGTCCTGCTGCAAAACGCCTCAGGATCACATCTTGCTTTCATCCAAAGTTTCCCTGCTCATCTTTTCCCAACATTTTTATGCAATAAGTCTGATATTTTGTCTAAATGAGCATATTTATTTCCATAATGAACTAGATTTGAAAGGTTTTAAAATTATAAAAAATTATTAATTTATTTTAATGACTATTATATTGCTTAAACACATGAAATTTGAAAGTCGGCTTATATATATGCTTATATACAAATTCGGCTTATATACGATTTCAAGTTTTACCGGGTTTTAAGCGCTAAAGTAGGGTGACGGCTTATACACGAATACATACAGTATATGTATAAAATATATTAATTTTAAAGAAAATATTACTAAATAAATCCATAATTAAATTTTATATTTCAGAAAATTTCAAGACATTCGTGCTTGAAAATGAGGCACCCTTCATACAAACTGTTAGAAGAGCAATTGCAGATTATAGCAGTATTGGATCTATTTTACTAGTTCAAAATGTTGAGGTGAATCTTGTAAATTTTGAAAATAAAAAAAAAAAAAAATTATGATTATTGTAACGTTAAATAGTTTATATTTATTATATAAGCAAACAAATATTAAACTTTGTTAAAAATATATATTTTCTGACAGTTATTTATATCTTCATCCACTGGCAACATGAGAATAAATTTTCTACTTATGGATCAACCAATACTCTATGGTAAAACTAAGAAACAACCAGGCACATCTTTGAACATGGCATTTATTAATCTCAAGTCAGCTATCAATTCAGGAAGTTTCCAAATTTCGTTTGTTATCGATCCTATGAAGGGTGTAAGTATATTTTATGTTTAGAAGTATGATGGTGAGCAAATTCAATATTGAGCATATATAAGTTGGACCTCACTTGATTGAAAGACTTGGAACAGACCAGTTCTTTATTAGAAAAAAATTTCCATGTCACTGAAACTAAAATTTAAAAAAATGGTAAAATAATGCATATATTCAAGTAGCATAAAATTTATTCTAGGCTTTCCAGACCACATTATGATAGTGTTAACCTATGATCCAAGTTTACTGTATGGTAACACAAAAATATGTATAAAAATTATTTATTAAACATTTGTATTATCATTCCAAATCATCCAAACTACTTAAACATCCAATTCAGGATTAATGAGGTCCAGTTTAAACTAATATGAATTATCTTATATTAATATGGAGTTCAGTAGTTTATCTTATGATGTCATTCATTCATAAAAAATTTCTTATATAATACTTTGAGAAAAAATATTTTAAACAGTAATTAATTCTATAATTGATAATAGGTAGAAGTTATACGACCAACACCAAACAGTTTAATCAAGCTTTTTCAGAACTCTCAGCCATTATTTGAAGAAACAATAATAGATGATGATATTTTGGAAAGTCGAATAGATATACTGGATGATCCAGAATTTGATCAACAGGATGCTGGCAAGCTGCAAAATGCTGATAACATCAAATATATTCGTGGATATTCATCAGGTATTTACAAAATTACTTATTGATTTTTCTTTACTCCTTTAATTTTTTTGTTATTATTGTATTGCAACATAATTATGCATCAATCTGTCTTCAGGATTATTAGCTGGTGTTGGAATAATTATGCTGATTGCAGGGGTTGGAGCAGGAATTGGTTTAATGTTTTTGTACTTGAAGAAATATGGTGGAACAAGTAGCGATGGCACAATATTGATGCAAGAAAGAAACAGTTAATTATTTTATGTTTCTGTCAAACACAACAACACAAAAATGCATTTTGATAGATTTATCTTTGAAATACCGAAAATGTAAAATAATTATTTTTACAGGGGGTTAACAATTATTGCAATTTCGAAGTTAATTTTAATTTATTTATATGAAATAAAATATATAATGTTTAAAATTAAGGAAAATTAAAAGTTCTCATGAATCACAGATTTATGATTTAATCCAATATGTTTGAAAATATTTCATAAGAAATGCTGACAAAAGTTCAACATAATCGTTTTAAGTCACAGTAGAGAGTCGATTATCCGAATTAACTGAAACCAAGTTGGTTCGGTTAATCAAACATATATGAGAATATCCAAATTTTATGTTTTTATATTATTTCTTCATTTCGCATATATCTTCGAATAAATAATTCGAAAATGAATGAATGCATTGAGTGGCAGGAGTAATAGTTCAACTTAACAACTAATGCATTAAGACTGAACTCACACGTACCCCATATTTGCGATTATTCTGTGGTTACTGTGTAATGTGTTGTCGTTGAAATTAACTATTCGCGAACCACTTATAATGGCCACTTGAAGTCCATATTACCACAAATTGTGGTCGATACGGACTTCAAACATGGAGGATTTTAACAAAATGGATTTGGAAGAGGAATTATTGTTGTGGCTCTTATTATGTCTAAGAAAGTGGCGTCGTAAAGTTGGACACAACCACGGGCTGCCTGTGGTTGGAACTGGAGAGGGGTCGGATGGTGAAGGACGGGGATCGCTGGCAGGGCTCAGCACCCCGAAAAGACTTTTCAGGAGTTACCAGATCCGGGATACGAACCCGGATCCTCCTGTATAGCACACCGACAGTTAACATGCCATGGATAATTCTAAATACATTTAGTTATTAATTCTAAACTGCATTCTAGCCCCTCAAGGCCTAAAATCTGTATTATTCCAAAATTATTTTGTGATAAATTGGTTGGGAAGTTACCTGCAGATTGAATCAAAATTACTGCAAATGCATGTTTAGATTACTAAATAGCGGGAGATAACCAAACAGTAACTTTACTTGGGTACATTTTTTAAACACAAAAAGATTTTTTTATATTCCATTAATTGTCTTTCGAAAATAAAGTGTAAAATCATAATTTGAAGGAACCATAAATTTTTTGCGAAAAAATAATTATTTAATATATTTTGAAAACATTGATATTGATTGATTGATGATTGACTGATTATTGGAAAGATTTACATAACCTTAAAATCATTACATTATTAATAGTCAAAAGTGGCTAGCCGGATGTCCCTTTTTCGGTTGAACTATTGTACCCATTTCTATAAATAGGTATACTTAGAAAGCCCTAATTTTTGGATGTCTGTGACAGCCAAAATTATTTTTTGTTATTAATAATTTAAAAATTAAAGAATAAATATTACATTGATTTGTAGTTCATCTAAAAAGACAGAATTCGCAAATGGCGCTGTAACCTAATAATGGATGTCATTTTACGATTCCCTCTTGGATTCTGTACACGAGTTTGGAGATGTTCTTCATCGTTATATATAGTATTATAAGATGAAATCATAAGATTATATTTCCGCTCATTTATATGAGCGGATAATTTCTAATATATATAAAAATAAAAATAATTCTTTAATTTTAAAAGATTTCTGTTCGTTAACCGGAAGATGAGCAAAACTGTTACTCACGCAACTAACCATGTGGATAAATGTAAGAGAGCATACACCTGATAATCTGGCATGTAGTATGAATATTGGAAGTTTCATCAAAGTAGTCATTTTCAAACTGAAAAAGCTGAAAATTAATTAATTTTATTTCATATTCTACCATTATGATGTGACTATGCAGCTTAATTTTTTATAAAAATATATCAATTTGTTCAAAAATTAATCACCGATATTCGAACATGTTACATTTTAAACTAGTTAAAGAACTAATTGATAACTCGCAGAAATCATATTCAACCAGTTGAGTTTATTGAAAATTTTCTTAAAAATTAAATAAATAATTCAGTTTTAATTAAGAGAGTATCCCTAGTTTGAATATCCACCATCTTTAAATGGTAGAATTTAGAGAGTTAATTCATATGACATAAAGATTATCTTCAACGTAGAATATCGGTCTTAATTTTCATAGCAATCTACTGAATACATTAAAAGTTATTAGTGAGAAGAGATATTCAGCTACACAACATAATCTATAAAAGTGATGTTTATATATCATTATCTATTTAATATTTAATATTAAAAATGCTCGACATAACATAAATCGTATTTTTATGTTACTAAGCTAACCATTAAACTCTACGAAATAGAGAAGACCAAACTTCATGACCCTGCAACACAGACCAATCGGATTTGCCGTGTGGAAACGCTTTGGCTTTTCACTCTGGAGGCCGGGTTCGAGTCTCGGATCCCATCCCTTGAAAATATTTATCATGGGGTTCGGGCCAGGCCATCGATCCCCGTCTTCCTCAAGCTAGCTGATCCCTCCGCAGAATGGGCAGCCTGTAGAAGTGCTTATTTCCCCCGCCACTTAGTACTCTTAGTGAGTGGAAAGTGGCGTCATCTGTTGACAAAAAGACCTTGCAACACAGAAAAATCTTGGCATATATTAATTGGTAATTATTAATAAAATTAAAACTATTATAAAAATGGTCTGCTTGTTTGATTTTTAACTAAATTTTCTTTGGTAAATATTGATTATAACTCAAAAACAGTTCAGTCTAGTTTTAGCGTTCTTAATATGTCCTATTCAATTATCTTTCAAAAGAGGTGAGGACTTTATAAAAAAAAAAGTGTTCGCAGTTGAATAAACTTAAATTTTGTTTCCTGGTTATAAATTTCAAGCATTATTGCATCACTTTATTTATTCACGTGTCGAAGTCCTATTTGTATTGTGACTAATCACTTTCGCCGAACTCATTCCACAAAGATGAAAACATCAAGTCATTATATTCAGCAGTTAAAATCATCATTAAATAATTTAATATTCATAATGAGATTTCTACGTTAGACTTTTTTTTGAAGTTTTATCGAAATAGAAGATGATAAATTTTCAAATTTTATCGAAGTTTCTCCTTTTTTATGCAATAGAGTAGAACACATTTCAACAAAAAATAATTATTCGTTTGGTATTCCTACTTTCGGAAGCAAAGTAAGGTTTATGATAGTGCCATATTGTTTCTCTTTCTATTTTTTCTTAATTGGTAATTTTAGTAATAATCGATACATTTTCATAAATTTTTTGATTTTATACACTAAATTTAGCAATAAAAAATAAAAATTGATATTCTGGATAATTAACATAATATGATTTGTACTGTTGATTAAAGATTAAAAGATTAATACGCTAAATTTTATCGATACACATTTTTATATTGGTCATTCGCTCGAACCTCACACTGGTGTCAGAAGAGAGGTTATCAAATGATAGGACCCCAAGACACCATACGTTGTGGGATCCTTACAGTTCTACTGATTCTTCTAAATAAGTTTGATATAAGGCCATAGGAACACTTCTAAAATAATGAATGATTTAATGAATCACGGAAAGTTAATCCATATGAAAGCACTAAATGAGTGTTACAAAATTTTTTTATTTGTGTACTCCGTTCGAAAGTACTTGATAATACATGGAACAATATAATGTACAAGTGAAAATTTAATATTTTTTAGAAATGTCGTCACTCCTCATAAACATCACTATTCTTGCACCAATGTGTTCGAAGACTGTTTTCTGATAACTACTACCTCTGATCTATATCCAGAAAATCGCAAAGTTTCTGTAATCATGGCTGCTTACACCACTCAAAAAAGAATGGATTTACAGTAGACTCCCTTTTACCCAGTCTCTCTTTAATCGGCCACATTTCCGTCGAGCTAGGAGTAGAGAGAAAAACGTATAAAAATACGTTCGAATTACTTGCTATACGTATAAAAATACGTATATATTTGTATAGTAAGTAATTCGAAAGGGAAAAGCAGAAAGCAAAAAGAAATTTTCATGAAAAATGATGTAATTTTGCTTCAAAAAAACGAATTTAAATGAAAAAGTCAAATGGCGATTACTGATTTGGTTTAATAAAACTTCATATACAACATATACTTTTCTATTTAATTTACAACTTATAAATGATTTATTTCATATATTTTAGGATTAAACGGGCATTCGTTTATCCGGCTTTAGGTTTGGTCCCGTAGGGAACGGATAATAGGGAGTCTACCGTATTTGATTGTTACTTAAAAAATGGACGAATGTCTAGCATCAGAACTTCAAAATAACCGTTTTTTTCTTCTATATTACATTTTCATTTTTTTCATTATTTCGTTCATATAATACATACTTGCAATATTAGGCCTAACCGCAAACTAGTTTGATGGCATCGACTGCGATCTGACGTCAGATGTAAATTCTCTCCTCACTTAATCACTTCGTAAGAAGTCGCTAACTACGATCCTCGGTATTGTTGTTAAAATGACGTCACTCATGACGTTGTTTTCACAGCCAATCAACATTTCTCGAATAATTGTTTATCCATCAAGTATGCGACTACACCCAAATGCACTTGTACTGAATAATGATATCCAAATAAGATTGCTCAATTTTCCAAAGTTTTCACTGGGAATGTCCCATTGTACCAAATATCTATCATGTTTGAAGTTCGGGGTTAGCGTAATAAAACTGTGGCTTACCATCCTTAGAATCCGGGTCCCACCCCTTCAGATTTTTAAGAAGGCCCGGGCTCGACCCATTGAATCCCATCCTTCAACCTTCTGGTTGACTCCATCATGGATATTGGCCAGCCTATGATGGATTCTACAAGTGGCCGTCGCCAGATAAATTATATACCTTGTATGATATTGCAGCTTAATTACATTAACATAACCTATGCTAACTCGACATTCGGTATATTTTTTTCTCTCCGCCGCTTTTTCATCAGAGATGTCGATTTTGTATTGAATAAGATCGAATTGTTGCAATATCGACGAGTTTGCTCTCGGCCTTGATCTTTTATAAAATGTTTATTTCATGCTTTTTTCAAATATATATATATATATATATATATTTAATGCCTCAATAATCTTCGAAAAATAAAAAATAGGCTATAAATACCTATTATTTCATTTAAATTGCATTGGGTTTTTTTGGAAATACAGATGAAATTATATAAGAAAAATAAATAGCAAAATAAATAGCAATTGTTTGCAGCTATCGAGCGATTTCGAAAGTCTGCAGTACGTTGGCCAATCGGCTAACGTACGCGTGGAAAACGTGGAAATGCTTCGGCTTTCCACTCTGGATGACCCGGGTTCGAATCCCGGATACCACCTCTTGAAAATATTTATCATGGGGTCAAGGCCCTGCCCGTCGACAATCCGTCTGACCC
>WUQG02014266.1:0-11727 GCA_011317285.2 Androctonus mauritanicus | reverse complement strand
TACTGGCAACTGTGTACTATAATATAAAAAAATTTCAGCAAAATCTGGGAGGGTCGAGGTTGGTCCTCTCCTTGTTAGTACTTTTTGCTGTTATAGTATAGTGTAACCACCAATATCTGTTTTTATGATAATTAATTACAAATTGATGAATATAGCATAAGATTCATTTCTGTTCCATTAAATGAAATAAATCATCTTGAAATAAATCTTGATTCTTAAGAAAAAAAACAAACTTTTCCACAATCAAAAAGTAATCAGACAAGTTTATGTAAAACAACAAACAGATCAAAAACATCATAAAATGCTAATGTTTGACCTGTTACATACACTTCTGATTTGTCATAGCATATTTATATTTATTATTATTTATTAGGATGTTGCACTGATCTAAATTTGATCCTGCTACATGCAGCCAGAGAGATCAAATTTAGGCCAGTGTAACATCCTAATAAATAATAATTAACCAAAACCAACAAATTTAATGCATTAACTGGCAGTCAACAGGCAAACTGAAAAACTGGTTTGTGGGAGCAAAAACCAAACAGATTGCAACACTAGTTTTATGTAATTTCATTTTAACACCTTTTTGTGATTATTTTTGGTTATTAACACAAGTTCTGGTTGTGTTTATCTTGTAAAGTCAAATTTTTATTTTCAGAATTTATTTCCAGAAGTTAAGAAGGTCTGACCAGGCTGCATTCTGGAATTTGTAGAGTCACATCAGGTTTGTTATTCATTAAAATTTGCAGAATGAATCATTCAATTAGGTAAATTATTACTAACTTTGAACAATGCAATTTAAAAAATACATAAATATAAGTATGTTATTAATATAAATTTAAGTTTCCTCCTAACAGTTATAAAAATTAATAACACAGATGTTACTAATGTAGTTCTAAATCCATAGTTTTAACTCCTAATACTACTTAGATTGGGTTAGATTTCTGTTTTCTTACTAATAACTTGAACATTACAGTTTAACTTATGATGGCTCCTTTAATGCTCTATTTGAATGGAAAGATATGATCAAAACTTAAGCCACCAAATTTACTATAAAGAAAAAATAACATTAGTTGACATAGCATATATAGTATATGTTACGATGGGTCAAATCAAGTAGCATTATACAGTTCATAATAGAAATAAATTTACATGTATGGCTTTTTAGGTATAAAAATATGACAGAAAAGTAATTGTGGGCTTATTATACTTTAAAACTTAGTTTTCTAAAACCCAGATTAATACTGTTAATGTTAACATTGCAACTTTGCAAAGCTACTGCTTTCAAACCTTTAACAAGTGTGTGTGTGGAAAGAATTAAGAAAAGAAATAAGCATCCATTTATCTGGCTTTGTTTAATTTTTTACAGTACAGACTAATTAATTTTTCAACTATGAAATTTCTATTATCCTGATTGGGTAATCCAATCCTGGTAATTATTGAGTAAGGAGATCAGTTTTTGTAACACATTAAAAACATTAATGTCAGTATGCTACAATAAACTGGAAGTGTATGCATCAGTCTTCAAGCTATTAATTTATTTCAGACTAAAAAATATTTTTCTTTTTGACTAAGAAGAAATATTTTAAAATCTTTTCTTCTAAATATTAAAAATTAAAATATATAACCAAATGATCAAATTTTTTGAGGATTTTTAAGATTTCTTGTTTAGAAGCAAAGAAATATCAAATACTGCATAGTATAATATTTTAATATAATATCAGACAATGTCAAACTATGCATAGTATAATTTACAGTTATATTAGTATAATTTACTGCACCTTTTTAAACTGATCTCTCTTGTATTGTTGAGTGTTAACATTTGAAAAATGCACAGATAACAAGCTCAATTATGAGATAATTTATATTTAATAAATATGTGTTCTTACATTTTGTAGCACTTTCAGCCTGATAAAGCCATCTTCAGCAGTAATACACAAAGTAAAGTACCTATTCTTAAACAAAATAAGATTCGAATATAATTCAAAATTTAAAAAGTTACTATAACCAAGGTTATAGTATATAGATTACTTTTTTAGTTTTAGTTATAACCTTTCATATATATTCATATTCTATTAAATAATAGCAAATGTAAGCATAAAAGGATAAATAAAATATGTAAATAAAACAAAATATAATATAATATTAATCTTAACAAAAATAAATAAATAGAGCAAAAATTAAAAAATAAATAATTAAAACCTGCTATGATTAAATGCAAAATTTAAAAAAACAAACAAAACATCATTAGTTGGCATAGCATATATAGGATATGTTATCTTGGGTCACTAGTCAATACTTAAGCACTACTTAGCAGTACAGTTCATCAAAAATCATTTTTTCTCTGCAAACGTTTTCAACGGCTCAAGCCGTCATCTTCAGGCTTACATCCACAGGCCAATAGAACATAGAATCAAATTTTTAGAACAAAAAATCTTGGGTCAGTTGAATAGTATTATACAGTTCATTATATATATATAAAATCATACACGTATGGCTTTCTAGGTGCAAATACAGTATATAAAGATGAGTAATCATAGGATTATTATACTTTACACTTTATTTTCTAAAGCCCTGATTAATGCTGTTAGTTTGATATGTTGTATATTGTCCTTAATCTTTGTCAATATTTAATGGTTTCATGAAACATCATTAAATATTTACTGGAGTAAAGATGGGCATTCTACAAAATCTTCAGAATTTCAAATCATTAAAATAACAGAATAATCATTAAAGCCCAGATTAATTCTGTTGGTATAGATTCTGGTCTAGCTATATAGATATAGCTAGACCAGAATCTATACCAACAGAATTAATCTGGGCTTTAGAAAACTAAGTTTAAAGTATAATAATCCTATGATTACTCTTCTTTATATATTTACACCTAGAAAGCCATATGTGTATGATTTTATATATGTTATGAACTGTATAATGCTATTCGATTGATCCACCATAACATTACATTATATATGCTATGCCAATTAATGATGTTTTTGTTTGTGTTTTAATTTTTACTTTTAATCATAGATTTTAATTGTTTATTTTTTAATTTTTGCTTTATTTATTTAGTTATAATATTAATCTTAACAAAAATATATATATTTTATTTTAATTTTATTTATCTTTTTATGATTACATTTGCTATTATTTAATAGAATATGAACATATATGAGAACTTATAACTAAAACTAAAAAAGGTAATTTATATATTGTAACCCCAGCAACTTTTTAAATTTTGAATTATGTTCAGATCTTGTTTTGTTTAAGGGTAAGGTACTTTGCTTTGTGTATTATTGCTGAAGATGGCTTTATCAGGCAGAAAGTGCTACAAAATGTAAACTTATATTTAATAAGTGTGTATCAATAATATAATAAGTCTATGTTCTATTTCTAACAGAGCTTGTTATCTGTGCATTTTTGAATATAAGAAGATAAAAAGTTTTAGAAGAATTGTTAATAATTGATATTCTATTATATCTATCATCTTCAATAAGTTCTGATATCTAGAACAAAAGGGTTAAAAAATAATGTTTCTCTAAATACCTATTTCAAAATATTGGTGATTTTTAATTTTTATCTTTACATATATTTTACTAGTAATTTTATTAAACAATTTCTTATAACAAAAAAAATTGAAAATATTAATAAACATTCATTCATTAATTTCATATAATTAATTGAAAGCTAATTGCTAAAACTATATTTTATTTCATATATGAAAATTTTAATATTTTCACTAATAAAATTATTAAATAAATGATTACCCTGCACAAAATTATTGTTGTAACATACTTTTCTAATATCTTCATAAATATTTATAATATCCAACTGGACAGACTTGAATATATCCATTGTACACGATCCAGGAACACAATCAGGAATATGGGCAGCAGATGTCTGACAACATTTTTGAAATGATCGAAAAAATTTTCTTCTTCCATATAAAGATTCAAAGGCACACATTTGTTGGAAATTATAATTCTAAAATACATAAAAAATAAATAAATAATATTTAACATTTTCTTAAAAAGATTTACTTTCATTTCAAAAGTATAAACCTTCTCTAACTTAGCTCTGGTATTTGTGATCAATTAAATATATAATGATTATTTTTGGTTCATTGTGATATTAGATTTAACTGCTGATGATTTTTGTCTGCAGTCTGGATTTCTGCTTTTATCAATTGCAATTACACTTCTTTAGTAGTTTTGGGTTTTGTTTCATTCTTTTATTAATTATTCTCTTTTTAATTCACTTTTATAACCACTGCTTCTGCAGAGATTTGAAAGAGCAGAAAATTTTATTTTAATATTTTCCAACAAACAAGCATTACTTAAATCTTTATTTTAATAAAAATTATAATCTTAAAAAAATAACTGCATTTAAAACACAGTATTTTAATTTAATAGTTTACTTTATAAATTCATAAATTAATTATTTTATCTGCTTTTTATGGATAAAAATATATTTTTTATTTATACATTTCTAACACAGATTCAATAATTTGTCCATTTTTTTTTTTTTTTTTTATAAAAATCAGATTTATTATTTATACAAATAATAAATCTGATTTTTATAAAAAAAACGAAACATTTCCACAATAAATAAATAATAAACTAAACTAAATAATAATGTGTATTTCCATAAATAAACTAAACTAAATAATATTGTGTATTTCCATAAATACACAATAAACTAAACTAAATATTTCCACAATAGCAAATATATATTTTTATATATTTTCTATTGTGGAAATCCATCTACATCATCGTAAAAGTTAATTATTTTTGTATTTGAAAATGGAATATATTTTTTTGAACTTCTAACAAAGAAATGCCAGAGACAAAAAATTTATAAACAAAGGAGTAATCTTTCACATTTGAGATGATAAATACATCTTTTCCAGCCAAAACATAAGCATCAGATCAACTAATGAATAGGAGAGACCAGATATAACTATTAAAGTCCAAAAAAAAAAAAAAAAAGCCATTTTACTAAGCAATATCAACAAACAGAGAAAGGAAGTAAAACCTACCTAATATTATCATCATCAATTAAACGAAAAACAGAAGTTGAAATTTTGCAGATGTCTGCTGAGGAGTAATGAGTGAGAAGTTCAACACAAGAAGTTGATTCTGAAGAGGCAAGTGTAAGAAACTCAGTTAATAGGAAAAGAGAGATGATTGGACCAAGATTGCAAACTTTACAACAAGAAAAGGAGGAAAGGTGATCATGCTTGTGTTGTCAGTTTTCCAGATTATAGGCAAGATATAGCAATCCCATAATTGGAAATTGGACAGCAGAATCCACAGCAAGAATAGATCAACAGTCTTGAATGCTACTATTCTAGTCCAACCAACTATAAACTTTTTCCATGATTCATTAACTAAAAAGGTATCACTATCAATGCTCTATATCAGTGTTTCCCAAACTTTTGCTCAGTGGTATACTTCACAAATCCTGAAATTTTTACAAAAAACCTTGGTTATTTTATAGTATAGGTAGATATTAATAATAAATAAATTAGGCAAGTAAGTATAAGAGTTAAGAAAACAAAACATTTATTATCAAATTGTAATTATGTAAAATAAAACAAAAATAGTAAATTAAATTAGTGATTCCACTTTCAACATGGCACAGCATCTAAAATCATGAGGCTTATATTAATTTTCATAATTTTTTACAGAACAGTTATTGACCTTCCACAGAACATAGTTTGGGAAATGCTGCTCTATATGATTAACATAAACTTTATTTGTAAAGAAATCTCTTTTTGTGAGATGTAACAGTACCAAATAAATGCATCTTTTACTGTTTTAAGTTGTGTCATCTCAAACACTGGCGTGAGTCACCCAATGTTCTTCCATCCTTACCTGCAGAATCCATCAATGTTGCCTACCAGTTCTAATCAGCAGACATAACTAGAGGGGACATGACTAAAATTGTCTAATATCAGAACTGATGCTAAAATATTACAACTTTAATTCAAGTCCTATAAGGGCCAAATAGCCCATAAAGGTCTCTACCTTAATCATCTGAAACAAATAGGATCCCAGTCAGTCCCTCCATGGCATTCACACAATTATTTTGTTCCTTATATATCAATGCATTTTTGAATGATAAAAATAAATTATAGAGAATTGCATACAAACTTTAATTCTAACACTTTCTCATTATTTGTTTAAAAACTGAAGTTCCAATTGTCTGTATAGGTGTCAATTTTTTTATTTTCTGAATTTATTTCCAAGCATCCAAAAACATGATCAAGTTGGACTCTAGAATTTGCAGTGTTAGTTAGATTAATTATTGCTAGTTTTGAAAATTGCATAATTCTGACATTGGAGACCATTAAAATTTTTGAAATAATTTTATGTTCAAACTATAGCATATGTCTCTCTTTTAATTTCAATTTCAGACTAATTCTTTTGGGACTTAGACATCTGAATATATAAATCATTAAACAAAATAATCCATTGTCTTGTTTCAAAACTACTCCAATACTATATAAAGATATAATCTATATATTGAAGCGACTAACTTTAGTTGGAACAAACAAAACAAGAGATGGGTTCATATTGGATTATTTTTTAATTCTTAAACACTTTCTTAGAGACTCCTCCCTAAATGAATCAATTTGAGGAATTCAAAAGATTTATAATTACTTTTTTAGAATTCACTGGAAGCTTAATAGCCCAAAATGACTGAGTATATTTGTTTATGCTGATGATGGCTGTAAGGCCGAAAGTGCTCCATAAGTAATAAATAGTTATTTTTAATAAGAGTAACTTTGGTCTGCTCAATTGTGCTTGTTGCTATAAATGAAACAGAATTACCATTCAGAGCATTGTATTGATGTTTTCACATACCAATGATAGTTTATTTTTAAACAGAAGGTTATTCAAGTCTGAGTATAAACATAATAAAAAAATTCAATAATAAATCAGAATCAAAGATACCTGACAATAAATCTTGAACATTTTTTGAAGTGTTGAAAAAATGATCTTCTGAAGAAATGGGAGATATATACAATGTACCCACACAAAAAACAATGGATCTAATAATTTATTGTCATATTGGCATTCCAAATTGATTATATAAAGTCTGTCTTAAAGAACATATTCATGATTCATCTCAGAATAGATTCAACCCAAATTAGAAGCTGTATACAATTCAAATATCATCATCAAATGAAAAGAAACTACAATTATTGACAATATACATATATTTGGTTTTTATATACCATATATAAAGATTAAATCAAGAAATGATTGCATAATCTACACAGTTAATAAGGAAAATGCGAATCTAATAAATTGAAAACACTGTTGATTCTCACATCTTCAGTTACTTCACTAATACTAACCATTCTTAGTCTTAAATTTAATAATAATTATATAATTATAAATAATGTTAAATATTAATTATATTTAGCAATGTTATATTATTATTGAAATATTTTTAACTTCTGTACTTTTCATTTTTAGAAATAATTCTGTGAATTATACAATTTTTGTAAATTTCATATCAATTTATAACATATTTTATTAATATTATGTTTTATGTTGTTTGTGTTTTTTATATCAATGCTGTAGGTATTTATATATAAACCAAATGTTTTTAACTTTAAAAATGAAATCTATAATTGCAAATGCTAGAAATAGATAACATTCAAAACTACTAATACAAAAACTTTAAATACATTCATCATAATACTGCTTATTATTTTATAAAATTAATTATACCTTTAATCAAGTTCAAGCACTTAAAGTAGGATTCAAATATAAACTTTTAATAATACAAAACAGAAATGTTTTAATCTTATAACTCTGATCAGCTGATTAATCTTATTTTATATACAAGTTATAAAGATTACAATAACCAGTAATATAAAAATTCTAATTCTAGTTCTAATTCTATGATTTAAAAGTTATTGAAATGCAAATGTGATCTTATTGGCTGAGTCATTGTTCGTTATCACAAAATTAGAACTAATAAAATATTTATATTACTGTAATTTTTATAACTTTTGTGTAAAATAAAATTAATCAACTGAAGAGGGTCATAAGACTGAAAATGTTTTTTGTTTTTATTATTAAAAGTTTATATTTGAATCTTACCCTAAATGCTTCAACAAAGTTAAAATTATGATAAGAAAGTAGAGTAAATTCACATAAATTTTGATAATTTAGGGACAGTATCAATATTTCTTGCTTGTAATGTAATATAAATGAATTCCAAGAAGAGAAGATTCTAAAATCGTACAGGATATAGATAAATCATATGTATTATATAACACACTCAGTTTATGCATTGCTAACAAAATTTATACATCCTCTCATGAAATTTAACATACTGAAAAAGCAACAGAAAGACTGGCCAAAGAAACTTACAGGGATTGAAGGAACAATTTGTTATTGATTCAATAGTTCTATAGCAAGCTCTCAAATGACACACAAACATCTACACTGTATATAATGATTATAAGAAAACATTTGACATTACAAATTATTAAATGTTGAATGTATTCTGTATACAAAGAGTTAATCCATTTTATTACAACAAAATTACACAGACTATATCTAACATTAATAATTTTCTTAGAACATTTGATAACTATATAAAAAACAATTACTAAGCTATACATTAAGAATACCATTGTTTCTATTTCAACTATACATATAAGACATGATATATTCTAGGAGGATTCATTGTGTGATTAATAGTTTTTGTCTTCCTTAAACTATCTCCAATATGTTGAATAATACAGGTTTTGATTTTTGTATAAAGCATTATCATACTCCCCAGTTTAAACTTTCACATTTCATTTACAAGAACACCTTTTAATTTTATCTATCAATCAAGAAATAAATCATCTAATTTAATTAATTAAAATAGTTTTGAGAGACATTTGCATGGAATTTATGCTTGATAAGTATAAAACATTATTCGAGTTTCTATCCCATTCTTTGACATTATTTGAGCTTCTATCACATTCTAGCATCTGAAGCCATGTCAGAATGTGATAGAAGCTCAAATAATGTCAGCCAGTTTTCCATATTACTCCAGCACATTAAATGGGTAGTACATTGATAAGAGATGGTTTGGAGTCCAGAAACAAAAAGGAGATTGATATCAGAAAAATTAAGAGAACTAATTTCTGATTAATAATTAACTTGTTGAGTGCCTTTGCCATCTCTTTGCCAAGGCTGCAGAACAAAAAATAATGATAAATAATAAAAAATATATATATAAATTCAATTCTAATTTCATTAGTCCACCTTTTTTAAATTGATTTTTTTTGTCTATAATTGTTAAAAATATGCCCCTCTGATAGTGGATCCTAAATTTTTCAAGTTGACAAAATATTTTTTAAAATTATATATAAACAAACATTATATATATAACAAATGTTTGTTTATATGTAATTTAAAAAAATATTTGAACAGCTCAATAGAATTTAGAATTTTTTTATCCCATCCTGTTGATTTTATAGCCTGTCCTACCAAATCCATTCTGATTGTGGTATTTGATAAATTATATTTTTGGAAATTTTTGAAAAAAAATCAAATTTTTCCTCAAAAAAGCTATAAAATTCTGAAAATTAAAAAATATTGTAGATAATATGAAAATTTTTGTTAATTCTGTTAAAATAAACTAAAATTTATTGTAACTGTTCATTTTTTGTTTTAATATCACTGAAATTTAGGAGCAAAATCACAAAAAAACAAAACATAAACACCTTCAAATCATTTAAAGGGGCATGGCACTTTTATTGTTTTACAGTAGCCACTCCTTTCCCGGGAAATTGCAGTCAAGTCTATTTTGCATACGGATAAGTGGCATTGGGTCAAGAGTTACAATGCACTAGTGATGGTCCAATTAGAGGAACAGAAAATATAGCTGTTTACATACCAGATGAGGTCATTTTCATATATGTTAGGATTTTTTTTTCATATAAATAAAAAAATTTATAAAAAGTACTGCAAGAAATTGTGTAATTGAAGTAAGAACAAGTTAATAAATATGAAATATTAATAAAAATGACAATATTTCAATGATTTCATGTAATTTTTTTAAAAATTATATGACAACTTCAATCAACAAATGTTAAGTAACTTGTGATTTTTTTATCGATAATTTCTAAAAATTTCAGCTGTATTTCTTCATTTTATGACTCATTTTGTTCAGACTTACCGCTATCTAAAAATATTGACTATTTCATTGGATGGCTAAAATTTTATATAAAAAAATTGTTTTCTCTCTGATCTTGTAAATGTAATGAAACATTACCAAAACTATAAATGTTAAAAGAATGCTTAAGTTATTAGTAAAAGAATAAAACATGTTGATAATACTAAAAATTTCAAGAAATTATGACAAAAATTAAACGAGGTTTCATAATTTTAATTTTTTTTTTGCATATTAATTGGGCTTAATTACAAAACATCTGCAGCTTTCAAGGGGTTAAACAAATACTTTTTGGGAATAAGATAATGGAAAGAAAAGGACAGATGTGAATAAGACCTTAAATTTTTTGTGAATTTAAAATAAATGAAATATGTTTACACATGTTCTATAGAGAAACTTATCTAGAGAAAGAGATTACATTCTATTGTGGATAATGTTTAGTTGTTTTATCTGCCTTTGTCTCAAACACATGATCAATTTAGCTATTTTATCCCTATATCCATCTCAGAATGCTGGCGTTTTTCTGGAAGGGGATTGGATGCATCTCTCACTTTCTCTGTCTCAGTTTCTCTCAGTCTGTTCCCACTCTCTGTATTTACATCTGAGGATAATCTGTCCCTGGTTTCAAATTGGGAATAGTCATCCTTTTGTGCTATTTTTGGAAGGAAATTCTATGACCATTTTTGGTAATGTTTATTTTAAAATCTCTCAGCAGTACATAAATGTTTTAAATGAGGGATGATATTTGTTATATAGACTTTAAAAAAAAGGAGTTTAATGTTCTTATTTTCCTTTATTTACTTCTCTTTGAATCCATTTTAATTATTAATATAAAGAAACTGAAATTTATAGTATAATGCAGTTCATAAAAGATGCAATAATGTTAAACAACCATAATTGATAAAATATATATATTTTATATCATGCACGCACATGTGTGAAATTGACAGAGTGGGATAAATTAATCCAAATTCTACCAAGCAATTCCATTTAAAACAATGTTTGTAGAAATATAATTTAAGAAAATATTTTGATAACTGAAAAAGTTTTTGGAACTACCATCAAAAATGGATATTTCCAAGTAGTAAGAACACAAAAAAAACCAATTTGTAAAATCTGAACTAATAAAATCAGTTTATAAATTCTTTGTATTAACAGCACTTACAAGCAGACCAAATAAATTCTAAAACAATATTTATTATACATCGGGAGCGCTTTTGGCATACATGCCATCTTCAGCCTTTAACAGAAAGGAACTGATACAGTACATTATTTAGAATACAAACAATTTTAGAACACAAATTTAAGTTTAAAGTTTGAAAATGAAAGAATGCTACAAATAAAATATAATATAATATTAAATAGAATAACATAAACACAAATGTTAAATTAACAAACACGGTAGAAGGTGCATTAAAGTCATTGCGACTAAGTCCGTCAGTTTTAAATAATTATTACAATGGTGTAAATTATTCAAGAGATACCTCCAAGAGCTATGTAGCGAGTCCACCTGTTTATCATTTATAACTGCCCTTTCCA